>RJWM01005837.1:0-88759 GCA_004363535.1 Dasyprocta punctata | reverse complement strand
TTCTATACTTATTGTAGTAATTTAGAACTATATTCTCTTTTAATAGATACCTTTTAAATCTCAATCATATTTCCATTAAAACAGTCATATATTATCTAACTTTTATTTAAAAGAATGGAGACTCTAGGTAGGTCTAAGATTCACTTGGAAGTTCTTTGGAGGCTCTGGTAAAAATCCATGTCACCTCTATTTTAGTTTCTCTCTTTAACTTTCATGTTACTTCAGGAGAAAAAAGGGTTCTGCTATTACTGAACAAAAAGAACTCAGCAAATAACATACATAATTTTACATACAATAAGAAAATATATATTAAAAGAAAAAAATACTGAGACTATACTTAAAATAAAAGCCCATAACTAAAATCCCACTAACTGGAAAAAAGGGAAATCAAAATAAAAAAGAAAAACTATCTTTAAATTGCATAGACAATATTGAATTTAAAATGCTCAGCTAAAACAAGAAACTGTTTGGAAGAATTATAAACTCATACACAATTATTCCTATATTCATATTAAATTATTCCTATGAGAACCATGGCTCAAGCCAGGCATGGTGGTGCATGCCTTTTAATCCCAGCACTTGGGAGGCTGAGGTAGGTGGAACGTTGTGAGTTTGAGGTCAGCTTGTACTACAACCCGAGTGCAAGGCCAGCCTGAGCTACATAGTGCGACCCTGCCTCAAAAAACTAGGGCTGGGAGTTTGGCTCAGTGGCTTAAGTGCCTGTCTGGCAGGCATGAGGCTGTGAATTCAATCCCTGGTGCCGCAAAAAAAAAAAAAAAAAAAAAAAAGAACCATGGTTCTTATTCATAATGGCTACCTTTTTAAAAATCTCTATGAAGCAGAATTCTCTGATTTTAGCATTCAAGTTCCAAATTTAAAGAGTGTTCCAAAATTCAGATTTCTCATGATCTGCATCCTTTTGATGGAAATTTAAGTGCTCTCACTCCAGGCATATTCTGCACATCTGTTATGTCCTGGGTTAATAAAATGTTTTCTTTTATCATCAGAAGAGACTGCATATAAGACATTATAACTTCAAAAATTTGGAGGAGTAAAGATGTAGCTAGGTGGCAGCATGCACAAGGTCCTGGGTTCAACCCCAAGGCAAGAGAGAGAGGATTACCTGCCCTTCCAAATAAATGTTTTCTTTTTAAAATTAAATTCACTACTGAGAGAAATATCTATATAGCAGAATCTTTAAATGTGATTCTGGGAGAAAAAGACATGGGTCATTAAGAGTCCTACCATCTCCAACCCACTTCCTGTTATCTTCTTGTGTTGCACAGTTACACAAGGATTTAAGGAGGATGAGATGATGAGTAAACCAAGTGGGGAATCAGTAAGCCACTAAGAAAAATTCTGAAATTCATAATTATTCAACCAACCTATTTTTTTAAATTTCATTTTAAAGACAATAAAACCTAACAAAATAAAACAGAATAGAGCCAATCAAAACAAAACAGTGAACGCAATACAGGACACAAAAACAAGATAAGAGGAAATCAACCATGGCTACCATAATGCCTCTTGATATCTTTAAAGTAGCAACCGATCTATGTTCATAACCATTCTGAGCTCCCAATGGCCTCAAGACTAGATGTCAGGCAAGACAGACAGACAGACAGACAGGCAGTCAGTCAGTCCTGTCCTCTTTTACTGAGAATTCAAATGACTTTTCTGAGCTTGTGCAATAGATTAAATTTCTGTGGAAGGGGCAGTGATATCTTACGACATGAGGACTTACATAAGATCAGATGCATAAGAGTCACAAAGTTCTGCTTTATTTATTTTGATCAAAAAAGATTCTGGGACTCTTGATTGTAGTGTAGCATGCCCCCTCCTCACACAAATTTCTCATTAGATGTCTTTACTAGAGCAAAATACATGGTCCTGAGCCTTCAAGATAACTCTACAGCCATTTCTAATTACTATCTTAAATTTCATGTTCTGAATATCCTTATTCTTTCCTTCTATTCCTGATATTCACAGTAGTCTAAATAATTTCTTTACCTATTGCCATGAAAATGGCAGAATGTGATTAATATGTGTGAACCCTACACATCTCCCTTATATGATACTCTTTACAAACAAATATCCACTTGAAATAATAAAAAGAAATAAAGATTTTCAGCAGAAAAACTGCAGTGATGGGGTAGGTATGTTAAAGAACTAAATTTTAATAAAGGGTACAGTTCACATGAAGGGAAGGAGCTCAGTCTTAGACTCTGTTCAGTGGATTTAAGTCACCAAAGCACATGAAGCAATAACACAGGTATAGAGAGAACCGGACACATGGTTTAAAGAGATGGCAGCATCATTCCAACCTAATGGCTCACTTAACAATGCTGCTACAAAAAAGTTTAAGCAGCTTGATGAAAGAATTCTCAGAAAACTTTGTTAATATCTCAGTACAATTATTTTTCAAACCACCTTCCCAATGTTAAACCTTTTAAAAAGTGAAAAACAACCTTCTGAAATTGGATAGTTGTATGCTTATGAACTTACAAAGACTTACCTATGGTTATCTTTAAATACTACAGGTTATCATTTATTTATTACTTGCTCAGTAAAGCAGAGACATGTCAGTAATATAAAAACAAAAGGATTAAGCTTAAACTATCTATCTATCTATCTATTTGTTTATCTATCTATATCTAAAACCAATTCATTCCTAAAGGATTCTGGTTTTAAAAAAAGTAGAAGAAAAAAACAGACGAGTTTAGCAAGAAAATATACCACGTGTAAATGAACTATTTTAATATATGAGAGCAATTATTTATATATAATATATATATTATACATAGGGATTTATAACCTTCACTTTTAAGATTTTTAGTAACAGAGTACTATCCATAAAGGTTTAATTTCATTTGTAAAAATCGTTTCTTTAAAAACATAATAAAGAACATTACAGCCTGTATCTAAATATTTACCTTCTTCTTCAACTGGTAATATGCTGACATTTCTCCTAAAAGATAAAGAATCTTCATCTTTTTCACAATTTTCTAAAGATAAAAACATTTTAATAGTTATTGCAGTAATATCATCAAAGATTTGCATTTTCTAAGCCACTGTAGTTATCTGAACCCCTAAGAGAAAGTCTTTTTGGGGGGGGGCAGATAAATTTCATAGTAACCATGTGCAAAGGAAAAGTACTCCTGTAAATGGACAAATACGCTTCTGTGACATACTCCCCTATCTTTTAGGACTGCAGGAAGTATTATACAGCATAAACACCAGAACAGTTAACAGCTTTACAAATAAAATAATGCTTTCCAAACAATAAACTCTTCTGTCAGTGCATAGTATAGAATTCTAGTGATTTGCAGAGATATTCAAGTAGTAATAGCTTATGAATGGCACAGCATTTCTAAATGTAGAATTCAAGTTGATCCCTTCAAGGAGAGAGGATTATTTAGAGTCAGCACTGGGTTCATCTAATTATTATGATGACATGCAAAGGTAAGGCCTGGACAGAAAGGCAGATGATACAGAAATAGAAAAGGAAATGACTGGTTTATAACTGAGAAATGGTGACTGAATGGACACAACAGAAAGAAATCAGTATTCGAAAAACCACTGTATAGTTTACGGACTGGTTGGCAGTTCTAGTTAGTTTCAATTTTACTTGGTTCGTTATAAATAGTTCAGAACAAAAACCACTCTTTATTTTAGAATTGGGAAAAAAAAGTCTATGTAGAGCAAAGGTCTAAGTAAACATCAGATTAATCTGGCATTACCTTTGCTTATCCTGCTATTAACTAGAGACACATCCACATCTTTGGTGATATCCTCCCTTGACAGGAGCTCTGTCTCCTGCTTCATTTCTCTCCTCATTAGCGTCAGACGTACAGTTTGTCCTGTGCGTCGCAATACCTCTACTGCTTGTTGATTGGTAAAACCTTGAAGGTTGGTGCCATCTACCTGTGATAAAGACATGTTAAAGAATAAATGAGTATTTGCATTGCTAACTCACAAAGTGCGTATTTACTGCTTATTACTATGACAAATTGGGAAGTAAGTATTTCTCTATTTGAGGGACAGATATTAATACCCTAACAAGTTGTTTAGGGAACCTGTATTAATTTAGGTGCACTAGAATCTCAATAGGGCTTTGATCGCTCTAATATGGATTCAGAGGTAACACTTCTAGAAATTATGAGCCAATAGTTTTAGAGTAAACCCAGGCTTCCATAACTTTAAAACTGTTCTTTTATATTCATTGAATGATCCTGAGGCACAAACAAGTTAAGAAACCAGTACTATAAAGGATATAAATATATAGAAGGCAATGACAAAAGCACTTACTGAGGGCATAGATGTATTCCAAAAACACATTTATTCCACCTTTAAAAAACACAATGCGAGCACTTCCTTTTCAATGTGTGTGTGCAAGCATGTGTGCATGCATGAGTGTGTGTGTGTGTGTGTATGTGTTTGTGTGTGTGTATCCTCCTCTTCTAATTCACAAATAAAAATATTTGAAAATGTCTCTATGGTCTTTCCAAAACATCAGTATGATATTACATCCTCCCAACCATTTATTCTATACAATACTGCTTAGGACAATGTTTGAAACCCCAAATGGCTTATAATGTCCTCACGTCCCGTAACTGGCAGGGCCTTCCACCACTTCCTCCTTCCTGTATGATGCTGCCTACAGCCATAGCAGCTCATTTCTAATCATCTTACCTGAAAGTTCCCTTCGATGCACTCTAGCCTATGCTTTGTCTTATCACCTCAGCAAGAAAACACCTATAATTGCTTTAGACCTCAGTTCAAAATTTATTTACCATAATTACTTCAGTATCTCTGATTACAAAGATCTCTTTCACCCATTTTTCCTCATAACACTTTTCAGAATTTTAAGTTTACAGTTCCTGTCATGAGGTGGTTTGTAACTGTCTGCTCCAAGAATGGAGTCTATGTTATTTTTGTTTACAACAGAGTCACTAAAATATGGTACTAGCTACACAGTAGATATTCACCCAAAATGGGAGTATAGAGTCACTGGATCATATATCGAAGATTTATCTGGAAAGAAAATCACCTTCATGGGTAGTTTAAAAACCACAGACTACATCATTAAAAAAAATTTTTTTTGTAAGTCACAATGAAAAGTTTAGAAAAGTAGAATGATAAATTTAAAGTTGAAATTCACAGTCAATGATAATCTTGAATCTGAAATGGAATCTGAAATGGCTGTGTGTGATAGCTTTTACAAACACAAGGCTAGCCACACTGGGCACTCAAATGTTTACCAAATGCATGAAAAGGATGAGCTCTAGATAAGCGCTTTTTAAGAAGACAAAGAACCCTTATGACAAAAGTTTCTGGAAGAATATAATAAAACTTCAAGTTAAACATTTAAAAACTCATTTGTTTTATATGTGACTACACATGTATGTATGTACATACAAATATATAGATATATATATTATTAATATATCAATATATAGTATACAACAATGTATTTTAATTTATAGAAGAGAGGAAAATTTAAAAAATATGAAGTTAATCATTTTCATTAATGGACTACTAAAGCAAAAGTATAGAAAGTTGGTCCGAGATAAAAACCTGATATTTTGTGGGTCTTTTAAATCTTGCATGATTCTTTTTTTTTTTTTTTAAGAAAAAACAATAATAAAATGGTACAAAATTTCAAAACCAGATTGTAGGAGGGTAACAATGGTTAGTATATTGTGCACTGTTATCTTCAAAGTAGTTAAGTAGTTGTGCATATTACAAGATACAGGCATGAAAAACTGATCAAAAAAGATAGGCACAGAACTTTCTTTTCAACAAGCTAATAGCAATTAGTAGTATAACTACCTTAACTATTCTGCGTACATATATATTTCCTTTTTCCTTCTTTTCTCCTTCCCCCATCCCAGTTAAATCTTACATGATTCTTATGAGCTATGAAGAAACTTGAACAGAGGTGTCTTTCTTCTTTCTCCCTATATACACCTTACTGGTTCCCTTCTGGAAAGACTAATAAATTATAATAATGGAGAAAATACTACAAAAAAGTCCTTGGAAATAAATGGAGAACAAAAAATTCCTATACTAATAACTGGAGAAATTTCCACTAGGAGTGGTCTGGGCATGACCAGATTAAAGGCATGCCAGCTGAATCTATATGTAGGAATACCTTGTATGATCTTTGAGAATAACCTTTACTAAATCACAAACAACACTAAAATGATGTGGTTTGATGGTATGTGTTGCTTCTGAACAGTAACCCTAAGAAACACCCCAAGCACACCTAGAGAGGAGCACTCAGTGGCCTGTATCATTCTAACAATTCCTCAGTCATCTAAACTAAACACATACCCAGTAAAACCCATCTCAAATCCAATTTGTACCTGCACGAATGTTTGTGAAAATGAAGAAAGCTCACAAGATACGGAATAAAACACCACAGAAGCACTAGTACACTCATGAAACACTATTTCAGGGAACAGAAAAAAAGTTATTTCCTCAAGCTTTCTCCCAAAATGATTCAGGTTTCATTGTACTTAAGGAAGTACAGGTCATAGTTATAAAGAAGTAAGTGTCCATCCAAAAGCAGGAATGGGGACAAATTCACAAGATTTTAAATACCATAAAAACAAAGTCAGGAAATAGAAGACAGTATTACATGATTTTCTCCATATATCAGAAGAAAACTTTTCAGCAAAATAAGACTGACAACACATAGGCTGATGTTGGAAATCCGATATACTTAAGAAAGGAATTATTACAAAAGAAAAAATGAGGGGAAAAAATAGAAATAACTAGGGAGAAGGAAGCTTCCCCAAGTAACATGAAAAACCAGAAAGTAAAAAGAGAAAAAAATTAACACTTGGACGTATCCTGGCAAAATGTTATTTCAAATATATATAATCTATTAGCCTCTACATAGCAGACAGGGAAAACTATAGAACTGTGGTAAAGAAATTATGAAACTACAGTTTTAGACTCAGTGTAAAGCATGAGAAAATGGAAATTGGTGGAAATGATAAGACTAGTGAGATCATACACCAAAATGATTTGTAAATGGGGCCAATCAGGCAGACATTTTAACTAGGTGGTAAAGAACTGCAATTCACACATTTAGAGGATAAAAAACACTGGGCTGTTAAAGCTTAGGAAAATTTAAGAAGAGGAGAATGTGGGAGATGAAGGAAAGGGAGAGAAAAAGAGAAGAGGAGAAGAGGGGAGAAAAGGGGAAGAAGGGAGAAGCAGAGAGGAGGGGGCAAGGCAGAACAGAAACAGCTCTGAGAGTCCTTATCTCACTGACTTCCAAGTCAGAAAAGCTGTATCACCTGCAGTAGAGAAGGGACTGTTTTTAACTCCATCAGGAGGACAAGAAAAGGCCAGTTAGCTGCTTTGAGAGTGGAGTAAGAAAAAAGTGCTGTTAGACTGGGATCCACTCAAATACCTTTGTATGTGAATGAACCACAAGAAGACCACACATATGACAAAGCCAGGTTCAAGTCAGTCTGAAACCTACCCAGCTGCCACATGCCCAGGGAATGATGGGGCTCAAAAGAGACAATCTATGTAACAAACTGTTAATAACTAAAGCACAAGGAAGAAGAGTCAATGAAAAGTTAAGTTAAATATATCTGCTGGGGTATTCCAGCAACCTAAGAGGGAACTCAGAAATAGCTTTAATCACCTCACAGGCTCGCCCAGCACAAAGCCACCTTGCAGCACTACCAGTCAAAGCCAAAATATCCCATCATCCTGTGACAGAAGACGGTCTCAGATATGGAAAGCTCAGAAAGTCATTCTTTTCCTGGAAAGTTTAATACACTAGCTAAGTGACATATTAATCCAATTTAAATTCAAGTAAGAAACTGGGGCATAGAAGGTGGCAAAATGTAAGTAAAACACAAATCTAAATAATACTATTACGACAAAGCTGAATTCACATATTTCAAATCATAGTCTTAAAGTAGAAAATTTAGGCCATTTGTGGACCAGCGTTAGACAGAACAATGGCCACAGCAGCAAACAAGTCCAGTCTGGGAACCAGCTCCATGCGTGGGCCTCCACTGGACTGGGAACAACTAGATCCAAGCCTTTCACTGTGAGTCAGCACCATTCGCGGACTGGCATTAGAAAGAACAATGGCCGCAGCAGCAAACAAGTCCAGTCTGGGAACCAGCACTATGCGCGGGCCTCCACCGGACTGGGAACAACTAGAACCAAGCTTCTCCCCATGAGTCAGTACCAGTCACGGACCAGAGTTACAGAGAACAGTGGCCACCACAGCAAACAAGGCCAGTCTAGAAACCAGCACCACGCGCAGGCCTCTGCCGGACTGGGAACAACCAGACTCAATCCTCTCACCATGAGTCAGCACCATTCACAGACCGGGATTAGAGAGAACAGTGGTCACAGCAGCAAACAAGCCCATTCTGGGAACCAGTGCCATGCATGAGCCACAGCCAGACTGGAAACAGCCAAACCTCAGCAGGCAGGCTGGCAAATAAGAAGTACCAATCTCCCACCACCACCCAGTAAGCGACCAGCTTATCCGAAGAAACACAGACTGTGATGATAGTTATGGAGGTGAAATGCAATTGGATGCCTGTGGTGCTTTGCTGTTTTCATTAACATTGCAGGTCTAGGGCCAGCGGTCTGATCGTAGGTTCAGAGGATATCGCTAAGCAGTGTGTTACCTAGGGGGTATCTCCTTCTGTGGATTGCAGCCATTGTTGATTCCTTATGGTCTTATTTTGATGTCCTATACCATTTCCATTGTTTTGTTGGGTTGGGTTTTATTCTGTTTTGCTTTGTTTATGTTAAATCCCATGGCAGGAGAAGCTATTTCAAGGATAGCAAGATACATTATGGTAGCAATTTTGGATTTACTATTGGCTTGTTTTGAAGTCTTTTATCACATTCATTGTTTTGTTCTTATTGTTTCTATTCTATTCTGTTCTGTTTGATGTTTACTACATCCGAGGTTATCTGCAGCTATTCTGAAGACATCAAAAACCATTATGGTAACTACCGTTGATTTCATAATGTTTTGAAATTCTATATCTCTTAAACTGGTTTGTTTTGATTGGTTTTATTCTGTTATATACTCCTTAAAATAAAAAAAGGAGAAGATATATAAAATGGCACGTAAGAATCTGTTTAAAACAAAAAACAACTGTAAGCAATACAACTGTCTTTAAATAAGCCTGTTTAAATATATCACAATAGATTCACATTTGCTTATATGACTATACCTCCAGGTATATTTTTTGTGAAACCAACAAACATAACACTATTTAAATATAAATACATGGAATATTTCTGAATTTTATTCCAACATGTTCAAATTTTATATTCTTTAAACCTCAAAAGACAAAACCCAAAATAAATGAACACAATATTTACTCTCATGCTAATAAAGCAAAAAAAAAAAACAGGCAAAAATCCCTACATTGAGGGTCTATGAAACCTTTTAAAATGACTGAGCTTTAGGCTGCAAAGATTATATTTGCAATAGGTTTTCATCATTTGACATGTTAAAAATAAAGTTTTAAGAAAAACAACATGTATGTTTTTACCCATTAATAAAATTAGAGTATGTAAAGCAAAACACATTTTATTTTCAAAACTTAGTAATACAGATTTTAAAACATGCTCCTTACTCAAATGTCAGAAGATGGTACTAGCACTGAAAAAAATTCCTACAATGTAATAGCCACAAACTATTTAAACTAGACTTCAGTTCAAATTTCACATCTGTATCTATAATATGGAAATAATACCCACTTTCACAGAATTACAGTGCATGGCACTTTGTATCAGGATACTCAGAAGCTGGGCTGATTACCAACAGAAATATTTGTTAAACAGAATACCAGCATATGAAAATGCAGGTGGGGGTGGTGGGGAACAGAAAAAGTACTAAACATGAAAACTCCAAGGCTGCATCGGAAAGGTTTACGATCACTGTATTTACACCCATGCTGCATATGATTCACAGTCCCCAAAGCCTCAGTCAGGGGCTTCGTTCAGCTCTATACCAGGAGTATTTGAGGTCAGTTCAGACTTACTGACAATACAGACAACATTGCAATGGAACTAGGTACAATGACAGCACAGTACCTCTCTTACAAAAAGAAGACAATTATAATATTTATAATGGGCATGGCCAATACCACAATGAATAAGAGCAACCATAGGGAAGAAAGGCTAGTTGGCACAACTGACAAACCTGGTTTCTTAGCACACTCAGTGCAGTTTCCCTAGACTTCCTCCAACATGGCCTATACCTATTAGTGGAGAATTTGAACCTATTAACGAAGTCATAGAATAGCAAAGAAAACATTTGACACTTTTCCTTACTTATATGCTTATTGAGTAATTTTTTATCAAACATAATTCTATACTGCTTTTAGCATGAATCACCTACTACTGAACTACAAAGAATAAGCGTATGAATTTATCAACAAGTTTGGTTAACTGGAAAAAAAAAAAGCATGAGTCCTTTGTCAAATATTTGTTAAACAGAATACCAGCATATGAAAATGCAGGTGGGGGCAGTGGGGGACAGAACCATAATCTTTATTTTTTGCCCCTGAAATCCCTGTAATGAAACCCTAGGATCCACAGAACATGATTTGTAAAAAAAAAAAAAAATTGTAACAAACAGTTTTAAACTGCAAAGTAACATTTCTTCAAAACAGTAAGAAATGATTTCTTAATCTCAGCATGCCACAAATGCAAAACAAAGACTATAACTTCAATAGCACTTTTCAAAAGAAAAATAGACAAAAAGACTAAAGTTGTGAAAATGCAACTGAATGTGGAGGACTTCACTATCAATATATCAAAAGTCCACAAGATGGTGATATTATGTACAAAATTAATGTAGGAACAAAAGCATTGTACAATGTTCCCCAGGAGTTTGAGATGCTTCTCACTTTGAAGTAAAAGAATGCTGCTAAAAATTAAACATCAAAAATCAAAACACCGATAACAGTGAAGAGAAATGATTTTACTGAAAGCAAGAAGCTTTATTTCAAGGTAACAATTTCTTTATTACTGAATTGCTTAAGAGGAATTATGCTTGAGATTCCACTAACATAAAATGAAGATAACGGTAAGTTTAGGGGAAAGCATTTTGAGTCTTTTTCAATTACATAATCATTTTAGGCCCTCAATAAACGTCTCCTGAATTAATAAAAATGTATTCATGTACTTATGTCAGGTATTTTAAATAAAGATCTGATTTGATTCTCCTAAAAATCATATGAAAGAAGCCTTCCTACTGGTGGTAGTTTGGCAGTAAAGAAATTTAAGAAGTTTGCTGTAGAGTTAAACATAAAATTATCGTAAGAGCTAGCACTTTCACTCCTTAATATAGAACAAAAAGAAATGAAAACAGAAATCCACATAAAACATTTCATATGAATGTTACAGTAGTGTTGTCCATGATAGATAAAGCAAAAACAATGCAAATGCAATATTCATCACCTGATGCCTCGGTAAATGTGGTAATTTCATGGAATATTATTCAATAAAAAGAAATGAAGAACAAATACATGCTACAACATAAATGAATCTTGAAAACATGCTAAATAAAAGAAGTAAATCATAAAAGGACCAAATCTTCAATGACTGCATTTACAGGAAATGTTCCAGAAGAGGCAAATGCATAGAGTCCAAAAGTAGATTAATGAACACCTAGGAATGGGAGGATGGGAGAGTTAAGAGCTGCCTGCTAATGGGTATGAGGTTCTTTTTAGAGTAATGAATATACCCTAAAATTAATTATGGTATTGAATGTTTTACATTTTACACTGTGAATATACTAAAGGTCATTGAATTATAAGCTTTAAATGGGTAAATTTTACGGTATGTGAATGGTATCTTATTAAAGCTAAATCTTTAAAGAAGTTGTCTAATGAACTAACAAAGTTAAAGGAAGAAAAACAAATCAGCTGTTTTCAAATTTTAATTCCGCATCATATATACATTCCAGTTGTACAGCTATTCATCCTCTCTCCTTTCCTTTTCCTCCAAATATAAAAACATACAGTGGCTAATTTTCACTGCATGATAAATGCAGATACACCAAGGAAGATCATTTCAGTAGACAACCAGATTGGTTTGCAAGCTCAATTTGATATTTTGGGTAGACTTCAAGAAATGAAAAAGTATAAGGAGTTTCACAGCACTAAACTCAGTAAGTCTCAAGGAGACCCAACGTACCTTAAGAGGCAGATATAAGGAACTCTGCTACTTTAAAAAAATGTTGTAAAAAATACATAACAGAAATTTTATTGTATTACCCTTTTTTAAATGTACAATTCAGTAAAGTACACTGCTGTGTAACACAGAACTTTTTCATCTTGCAAACTGAATCACTATCCCACTAGAGATCTTCACATTCACTTCTCTCCTGCCACTGGTAACCAACATTTCACCTTCTGTTTCTCTTAAGTATGACTAGCTTAGACACCTCACTTAAGTAGAATTATACATTATTTTTCTTGCCATGACTAGCTTACTTCATTAAGCATAATGGCCTCAACATTCATGCACATAGTACCATATGATACTATTTCATTCTTTTTAAAGACTGAAGAGCACTGCACTATGTGTACAAATCACATTTCATCTATCCATTCATCTATCAACAAACATTCGAGTTGCTTCCGTAACTTGACTACTATGCATAATATTGCTATGACTGAGGACTCTTAATAGTCTATTGTTTTACTACTATTAAACTTCCAAAGGAACAGCAGAGACAATTAACAATAATAAACACCTATTAAATAAGCACTCCCCAAAATGTCTTCAAGAAGATTTGTATTTGGAAAGGGAAGATTTTGCAATTACAAAAGTTTAGGAAACACTGAGGTAAAAGAGGTAAACAGATTGTTGTAGGACTTCTCAGTCTTCAGTTTTTCAGTATACACTGCGAATCCCTCAGAAACCATATTACATGTAGGTTTTCCTAACCATAGCACTTGATGAGGATCTCTTGAACTTGAGTTTCAGGGAGTAATTTGGGAAGCCCAGTTTTCACTAAACACTGAACTGAAAGTTGGATTCTTTTATGCTCTGCCTGAAATAGCAATATGGTTAGAAACATACTGATGGCATTACCATATGATGGTAATCTAATAAGAAAGGGTAGATCTATTTCTTTTATTTTTGAGTATTTTTAGAAATGAAAGATGCCCCATCCATGGAGTCAACAATTACAGTATCATGTGGACTAAAAAAGAATATGTATCACAAATCCAGATTCAAGTACATTAAAAAGTCATGACATTTTGTCTTTACCTTTGGAGTGTCTACAAGTATTGTTATAATATTCAGATAACAAATTTATTACAGTCAGAAATCTAATATACCAGATATTATTCAATAAAAACTTTTTTCTTTAGAATTGAGATTGGTATAGCTTCCTGTAATGCTTTATTTTGCTTCCATGAAATAATGAAAAGGGTTATTGTGTTGATAGCCTCAAGTCCAAAGCAAAATTATCAGTTAACTGTATTTCTCAAAACTAAGTAAACTAGAAAAATAAAATTCTCACACATGAAAATTTACAACACTATTATTAAATATGTGACTTACTGCTATAATCTGGTCTCCAATTTGAATTCTTCCATCATGTTCAACAGCACTGCTTTTTGTAATACTCTTTACAAAAATTCCTGATGGTTCTAAGATTAGAAACAGATTATTTTTCACTACTTACAAAACACACTTAAGGAGTATTCATCTCCCATTCTCCAAATAAAAGAGTTCTAATTGAGAATAAACATGTATCAATAAGCTACACAAACAAAAATTGAAACAAAAAATAAGGCAATTATTCTGTCTGTCATATCAGAGTCACCTACACTATTTGTAAGGAACTTTTCAGCTTAGCTAATCCAGAAACTTCAAACTATGCAATGCTGATTTAATATTTCATAAGATATGGATATTAGAAGCAATTGCTATGTTCAAAATGCTTAGGGTTTAATTTACCTAATTTTTTATCTCCAATATAACCAGCAATAGTAATTCCTAATCCTTGAACGTTTTTAGTGAGTTCCACATCAAATGTCTCACTTTCTTCACTTTTCTGAGTAGAAGCATCAACCTGAAATAAAAATACATACATACATACATATATACATATATATGGACAAAGAAATAAAAAACAAGGTAAATTCAAAAAGCCATAGCTTTTATTATACATTTTATAATGTGACATAATAAGGTGTAAGAGAACTTTGCTAGAGAACTACACTTGAGATTACTTCTCCAAGGGTAACAACACGAACTCAGCATTGCATTTTTACTTAGAAAGGAATGTCAAGAATACGGCTGAATTTCCCTTTATAGGAGGGATACATTATTGTTTGCATACTCAACATTTTAAAAATTAAATATTTTCTTATTAAATTCTGTATTCAGAGTTGGTTTATCTTAATTTCTGAAGGACTCAGGATGTTGTCATTGAAAGAACTCAGATTTTGGATTCAAATCACCAAGTTCAAATCTAGCTTTGCCAATGACCCATTCTAAGCATCTCTACACAACTGTCTACCAGGAAAAGAATAAAAACCACCAGTCCATCTACTACTTATTGAGTAGTTCCCAGTGAAAGGCACTTGATATGTCTTAATCTCTTACTCCTTAGAGCAATGTAATATTCTTTAGATTCCTTACAAGCCAATGAGGTAGGCACAGCTATTCCATCAATCTTTTTCATTGCTTCCCTAAGGAAGTGCAACATTCCCAGAGGTACTACAATACCAAGTCAATGAGCACAGTGGACAGAGCCCACCCCTAATGTACCTCCCAGCTCCAAAAATGTATTCAAAATACTGTCCTCAGATAAAGAACATATCAGATATTAAGCTGATAAGAACATACACTACACTTAATCCTAATGAAAAGGCTAAGAAGAAATTTGTATCAATTATTATGTTGGGAGAATGAGTTACACAAATTTTTCTAAGGACAAACAGCTAAAAATATCCTAGTGGCAGAATTCAAATCTAAATAGTCTAGTTGTAGGATTTCTTCTCTTAAATGATATACAGTATGTAAAGTCTCTAGAATATAGGCATCCCAGTACCTACATGTTAGTTGATATTTTATCTTAAATTTATAGTTAATTATAGTACCATCAACATGAACTGACCTATCCTGCAGCTATGTCATTAATAGGCTGATGTATTATTTTGAAAAGCAGTAAAATGCATCTTAAACCGCCCTATATTTGTTCTGTGAATTCATTCTATGAAAAACTATTCACAAGAAAAGTATGTCTTTCTTCATTAGTGTCATTGCTGGAACATTAGCTGGGTTTCTCGAATGTCAGTTTCTTCTAACATGTAGTGTTATTAATTGTATGGACTCAAGAGCAAAGGTCCCTAAATTAAACATCTGTGAAGTGGCACAAGATGTTATCAATAAGCTATCGGTACTAATCATTAGTGTGAGGCCAGCAGATTCTATAGAGAACCTTAAGAAGAACATGACAAAATTAAAGTTAATAAATTCTAAAGGATATGAAGGTTGGGGTTAGGTGATAATATTTTCTGATTTTCTTTCAACAAACTAAGTATGTGTAACTGATGGTCCACCTAAATGAGTTACAACTTCATAGTAAAGTTTTATTTTTCATTGCACATAATTATCTGTGCAAACTTAGCAAAAGTTTAAAGTTTAGATAATTACAAGAAAATGACAGGATGAAATCTGCTTCAATTGAAACAAATGTGTTTTCTATTTTTAATAAGACTTATGCGAGTGCTATTTTAGAGGGTGGCAATTTGACTATCGAATGGTTTTAAAAGGGGCACAAGCTTCAGAAATGATGATATGCACAGAATAGATATTTTTCTAAGCTTTCAATTACATCAAGTGGTTTTCGGTATTGCATTCATTTATATATTGCTGAATAAAATGTTTTGTTTATCACAAAAGAATGCCATTTAAACACTTTCATAAACAAGCTTTCTTTCTTCTTTCTCTTTGCAAAGAATAGCAAGCAAACTCAGTTCCAAAAATAACAGAATCATGGAAATTTCAAATGTCTTAATAAAGTTTTAAGGCTAGTGGAGGAGGTTAGGATTTTATTTTTTAAACTGCAGGAACTTGTTAAAATCAAATTTAATAAAAGAAAACAAATTTTTGCATCTACGGGAGAGGTATATAGGACTTGTGTTTGTGTAAAGTTTATCAGGAAATTGGGTGAATTTCTCTTTGTCAAGAGTTCAGAAGTTTTTGAATATAATCATTTTGCTGATACTATGTATAGTAGTCTTGTGATCTGTAAACCAATTAAGACAGCTACTAATTTCCAATAATTCTGAAATTTTCCAGCTTTCTTCATATCAAGTTAAGAACAAAGACAGAATGCTACACTTATGAATACAACTTGTATTACAATACCTAACCGCCAGCTTTTGTTTTAAAAAATTACATAACTGTGTCAAGAATATTGTTACTCATTATAAATCTAATCATAGATCTGAGATATACCTTAAAATAATAGCACAGAAAGGCTTTGAAGCCACATTTACTCGTACCAAGTCAGCTGCCACTCTCCAACCTTCACACATAAAAAACAAAAACAAAAGGACTAAAAAGAAAGTTGTTAAAAGGGAATCATTAGAACTATGACCTTGTAGAAAGCCTTCTAACTGCGATAAAAACATATATAAGCATTTTAGATATAATTAGTAAATAATTATTTATAAAATATTATCCATACTTCAAAATCTTAACATCAGAAATGAGCTGCTTAGAGAAAAATATAAAATTATCTAGCATTTTAAGCAAACTATATTTCACCTGTTTTACATATTCATAATTATAAGATACTCTTAGTGCCAAAGCATCTCTACATTTGATTTTACTCATTAACACTTATATATGAACATTAATAAATCTAGGTTTTAAATAAATGTCACCATCAAGTCAGTACTTTTTTTCTCTGACTTTCAGAATAATTATTTTATCTACTTACCCGCATCTCTGGTGTAGAAGATGAGGAGAGAGTGACACCCAAAGAGGTGGGTGCTGTAGTTTCCTCAATAGCACCTCTTGCAATCATCAATTTAACCCTATTTCCACATTGCCTCAGGACTTGTGCTACCTGTTCACTGCTCATTCCTGCCAAATCAGTGTCCCCAATCTTTAGAATATGGTCTCCACTGCATAATCGTCCATGCTGCACACAAAAAAAGGTTAAATAATTAGGTTATTGTTCTTATAACTGTATCAGAGAAATTCTAAATGAGGGAAAGAAAATTGTAAAAGATGGCAATGATATGCTACTATGGCAATCATGGGACAGTCAACATATAATTGCACTATTAGCTGTCTCCTAAACCAATCAAGCATGATCCATTATGATACAAAATAATAAAATTCACCATCACTCCTTAAATTAATAGCTGACAGGGAGTTTAATTTTGATTTATACCCAATAAATGCAATAAAAACTTTTATGACTGTTTTTGCGGGCCAGAAAGCAGAAATGCTGTCAAGCAAAGGTAAAGTATGAAGTTACCATGCAAAAAAATATAAAGCAGTTAAAATGTGTTACTATCTACAAAATAATACTGTCTTAATTCCATAATTTTCTGCCTGGCTATTTTATAAATATTCCAAAAGACTGCATTAGCAGATGAAATTCTAGTGAAGTAAAAAATCAGATAGATAAGAGGTATGAAAAACAGTCTTCCAAGCCTCTACAAGTACTAACAAATCTTTCTGCAATAATTGAGTTGTTTTGCACTGTCCAACACAGCAGTTACTAGTGATACCTGGCTGTGGGAATACATGAAATGTGGCAAGTCCAAGCGAAGAACTAAATTTTTAATTTAATTCAATTTTAATTAAAATTAAATTTAGCGGTACTGGAGACTATAGCTCTGTAGAGAAGATAAAGCATAGACAGATAAATAGAGCTCTTTCTCAAGCTTTCCATTTCATTTGATACTGCTAAAACATGTGTAATATTTTACAAGAGAAAAATTTGCAAACTTTCATTAGTGTCAATACCTCTATTGAAGAGGTTGGTATTAATAAGCTTTTCATTTATGAATACGAGAAATGTTTGATGAGGCTGATTTTGAAATTGAAGTCCTAATCAACATGCAAAAACAATAGCTTTATGAATAAAATGTTACAATGAAGACAAACTTTTCATAACTAATAAATGCGTGAAATACTTTCACACATATCTTAAACATACATATCCTAAATGACAATTCTTCAATGAACTATTCTAGGTGATATAAATAGGCTACAGTTCATATCCAACGATGATACCTGTGACCTTTCCCTGAAAAGACAAGATGAATTTTGTTCTTTCCCTTTAACAATTTGTCCATAGTATCTTGTGACTATGAAACAGTCAAGCAGGTTTCAAACATATGGCCATAAAATAAAGAAAATATCAATCAATCAAAACCATAACCTACAACAATCAAAACCATAACCTTGGCTTTGGCTCAGTCTATGGTTCTAAAGATTCCTAAATTCATTGTCTATAACGATAACCTAAGATTAATGTCTTTTTTCAAAAGCATTTTCCTGCCAGTTCTATAAGAATACTTCAAGAATAGCCCAATAAAATAAAAGATCCTACCAAAAGATCTAAATCCAAGGTTTCTCTTTTCTAAGAGAAAATACAAAAGGTAAGTCCATTTTACTTGGTAAAACAGCATTAAAGACTTACTAGAGTAGCTTACCTGGTCAGCTACTCCTCCAGGCAGAATGGTTTTGACTATCACACCAGTTGCCTTTCCTCCTATGATGCCAAATCCCAGACCAGACCCATCGTTTACCAGTTCAATGGTTTCTACATGCTGCCAGTGAACCTAAAAACAAAGCTCCCATATGAAGTTGTAAAATTTTATAAAACACTAAAATTTTGTATTAGTGTGATTATTATTTTATTGATATTAAGTAGCTGAATTCAGACATGCTAATAAGCACCAAAGAATCCCTTGTGTTTTGTACATTTCTCTTTCAACAGATGATTACTCCTATTGATATAATCCCTCCTAAAATCATCAATACATCACTTTTCATATATTTGCAAGATCTTTTATACAACTTATAAAAAAAAGATTAAGGGGAAAAAAATCCATCATGTGTCAAAAATGTCTTTTGCCTAATCCTGCCTCAAGGAAGGATTTTAAATTAAATGACCTCAAAGTCACTGGAAGCTAACTGTAACAATATAACTATATAATTTGTAAATCAAAGTCAAGACTGTATCTGTCTATACATAAATACAGTTTATATATTTTTGTTTATTTATTTAAGAGTAGGAAAATTTATTGGAAAAAGGAATGGGGACTAGGAATAGCTCCTGAGAGACAGGAGAGGTCTTGAATATTCCGCCCAACAAATTTTAATTTTGTTAAAGATCTACTTTCTTTTGAGAAATGCTGTCAAAAAATCTAAAGAAACGTAGACTGTTAAAAGTGAACACTGTTAAAGTAAAGAAAGTAAAGACTGTTTTAGAAGCTAGAAATGTAATCATAATTAAGCAATAAATATTCTAGCTTAAGGAATGATAAAAGAATAAAAAGACAAAAATTCAAGAAGTACAAAGAAACAACAGGAACTAGAAAAAATGTGTTCTGTTCCTTCTCAAAATTTTAGGCACTCACTGGGTTAGAATGAGCTGAAATTGTGCTGGCTGCAGATGGAGAACGGGAAACTCGGGGGCTGGTGACCTGAGGCAAAGAGCCCCTGGCGATTACTAGCTGGACAGTATCTTTGGCCTTCTGCAGGATGCTGATAGCCTGCTGGTGTGTAATTGTCTGATCAAGTGCCTGTCCATTGATAGCAAGGATCTGATCAGTTTCCTTCAGTCTTCCATCTCTACCAAGGATGAAAAATTGGGTGAAAACAATTACATGGCAGTTCTCAAGGAAACAACAGCTTTTTTGTCATATACATCCAGGTTATTTTTAGTACTATTTTTAAATTTCTTCATTTTTTAAAGTTGTCCCTGCAGTTCTACTTTTAAAAATATATCCTGAGATAATTCAACTGCTATCCCTAATCAATATTCCATTTAGAAGGTTTAGTTTTTCTTTGTAACTACCCAACCTATCCAATATATATTAGTCTTATTTTTTAAAAATGAAAGTACCAATGCATTATTACTTTGAGTATATTAATATAGTTCAAATTACCATGGGTCACTTCTAATACAGTAATCTTTAAAACTAAATAAAAAGAGGTCATTTTATAGTAAACAAAATACTGTTCTAATCAATCTTTTCTTTCTTTACTGAAAAGTAGTTAAGTTAAACTATTTAAGAGCTACTTTTATTTCAAAGGACTTACTTTTCATCACAGCATTGCTAATGACTTCTAAACACTGGCTAATACCAGATAACGTTCAGTTTTTGTTCCCATTCATCTTTGTTTTTCTAAATTTTCCCAAAGGGATCAAAATCTTCTGAATGTAACATCAAAACCAGAGAAGACACTGACACAATCTCACCTATGAGCCACACTGCCCTCCTGTATCTCTTGCACAAATATTCCCAGTTCTCCCATGTTTTCACTCCTGAGCCCCACAACACTAAACCCAAGGCCTCCACAGGAAGGTTTGAGGAGCTCAAAAGCTTCTACATGGCGACCCTGTTCAGGAAACAAAGCAAAAAACAAAACTAGAGCTAATTACTGTAGTTAACAGTCATCTTACTAGTGGCATTACTTTATTTACAATAACAAAAGAAGGAATTGAAAAAGTTTCCAAGATAATTTTTACTCATTACCTAGAAAGAGGTCATTTACAGTATTTCTGGAACACAACATGTAATACTGAATTTAAAATACGATAATTAAAAAAGAAAAATGTAATAGAAAAGCCTGAACCACCAATCTCTGATGAAACAACTTCTTTTTCATTTCAAATATTTCAGATATTATAAATGCCACTATATTATCCAGGACTGATTACACTCTTGTGTAACATTTTATCATAACTAACAAGAAGAAATGCTCTTACCTGAGCCATATTTTTAATCAACTGATCAAATTCATCACAAACAGGTTTCCCATTGATGTGAGGAGTACCAGGTCTGGTGAGTGTTTCTTGATTCCCATTATATGAGGATAACAGAAATGATTCATTTTGCAGAGTAGGAATTACAGAGGCACTGAGATGAGAAGTGTGGGCATACTCAACATTTGAAGTTGCTGAAGTTGCAATGCTTACCTAAGAGTAATACAGAAATTAATAGTAATATTTCTTCCAGTGAATTAACAAATTACCAGAGGTAGATTGAGGAACTCCCCCAAACTTGCAACTGATGTTAAAAGTGAGGATGGTCCTGTTGCTACTTTGCCCTTTAATTGGCCACTAGCCCTTAACTCCATTCAATAATTGTCACAAGCGTGGGCAGAGTTGGCAGTCTAAAGAACTGTGCACTTTGCAGTCTAGTCAACTCTGAGGACACAGACATACGTAGTAACAACAAAGAACTATTTCATTTTGCAATATATGTAATATACCTTTCTGTATGTTTGTTATAAAGAACTCCAAGTTGAAGTTATGACTTGTAATGAATAAAATACCAAGTCTACCAGCCTGGGCTACAAAGTGAGTTCAAGGCTAGCCTGAACTGCATAGTGAGACCCTGTCTCAAAAAGTAAGGCCAGCGATTTAGCTCAGGGGCCTAAGTGCCTGCGTGGTAGGTGAGAGGTTGTGAGTTCGATCCCCAGTACCAAAAAGTACAATACAATACAATACAATACAATACAATACAATACAATACAATACAATACAATACCAAGTCTATCCTAACTTCTTATTTCTGAAGGATGTCAGGAATGTATGATACAATTATGTATCATAAAGATTAAATCAGTGAATTTATAGGATCTTTCAGACCTTGCTTCCTAGCACTCTGATCCTCACCTGCTTAGCTCCAGCTACAATGACTTCCTCATTGTTCTTTAAAACTGCCAAATTCTCGCTCCACCAGTCAGATACAGCCTTTCTCAATTATTCCACGTGCACTACTTACTTTTATTCAGGTATGCTCACTCTTGCTTTAGGAAAGCAATCCCTGATAACCCTATCCAACACAATACCCACCACCATGCACTATAAACTGGCCCTGCCCTTTTTCATGGCATTTACTACTACCTGGCGGGCGCTGTCATCATGGAATTTCTACCTCAGCCATGGAGACAAACTAGAATGCAAAATTCACTAGCAGAAGAACTGAACAATTTATTTTCTATAAGGTCCTTATTATCTAGAAAAATGTCTTTCAGAGCTGGCCATCAATAACATTTGCGGAATAAACATTTATTCATCCACTTCAAAGGACCTACTCTGATCCAATCTCCCAAACTGTCTTTGCAGATGATGAAAGTGTTCACCTAATAAGTAGTTTGTGACCTAGATTTTTTATAGTGTTTCTTTCATTTACATACAGAGCACACAGTCATTTGAAATGTCACTTCTGGAAGTAAGCTAGGAAGTAAAAACTCTTCATTGATAGAAGTATCACAGTATTTTAAAATATGTCACTAATTCACATATATGCATTTATTACCTATCTTTAAAAATAAAACAGAAAGTTAATTAAACTACAATAGTTACCAATAATTTAATAATTATATTGGAAAAATATAATCACAATAAAAAAGATCAATGTGTTAAAGAGACAGTTTTGGGAATTCTTTCAAATGCTTATTTTAAAATCTACAGCAGGCATGATCAATTATTATTTTTTTCAAAAGCAAGTTTCTGATGCCAAGATTTTTTTTATCCTGAGCCATGGCAACTCTAGCAAAGTCTGCCAGCAGAAGATACACAGCTCAGGTTGAAGCAGATGGCAGAACGAAATTTGTGACAGGCTGAAGATCCCACACACCAAGACCTAATGCCTGTGGTATGTTTGCATAGGAAAAAATATTTGGACTTCTACTGTGGCAAGCCAGAATGAACAAATCACATTCTAAGAATAGATAGTCTATAAGAAATTAACTGCTGAACTAGAAATTCTGATACTATGAAAGCCTAGGTGTAAAGGCATTCCAAGAATAAAGATAGTAGGAGTAGAATAAACACAAGATTACAATATGAAAGCTCATATTTAAGAAATATCAAAGAGCCGGGCATGGTGGCACACACCTTTAATCCCAGCACTCAGGAGGCTGAGGTAGGAGGAGCACCAGGGATTGAACTCACTTAAGCACGTGTCTGACAGGCGCAAGTTTGTGAGTTCAATCCCTGGTGCTGCAAAAAACAAAACAAAACAAAACAAAACCAAAAAAGCAAAACAAAAAAAAAAAGAAGTATGAATTGTTTTTTCTCAATTTATTAAAAGTTTGAAGAATACCAATAATTTCACCTATTCTCTTCTTTGAAATGTATATCTGAAAGCAATTCTAGACATATGTAAAAAGGATCATGTATTGAAAAATCATAATTTATACTATCAAAAGTCTTGTTTATAAATTCAAAAATCTATACTCATAAGTAAAAGTACCAAAATACATTCTGATTTCTGTAGCAACTGTTTACAGTATTATGGTTTTCTTAACTACATTCTCTCAGAAACAAGAGTAAATCTCACTTGCTTTAATAGATCGGTTCATAGCAGTCACACTATAAATGATTAATAGAAAGAACTTGACTCTCATCCTTGGTTTACAGAATATAAAATAAACAGAAGAAAACATATATCTGGTGATTTTTGCATATATATAAACAATCTGTATTATTTATGGGAGTTGCTAGTAAATAAGGAAGAGTCCCCAAATAATTATCAGTTCTCTAACTTCTGGCTGAGCACTTAATAAAAAAAACATGTATTAACTTACTGATTTTAATTAGTGGTATTACCTGGAACAGAACTTGAATGAAGATTATGAAAGTATAAGTTTTCAGACTCTTTGTAGAAGGGCAGGATATATCAACTCAGAATTCAGATGCATAGCTAAGACTAACAAAATGCAATCAGAACTAGTGAATTGCTCTGAAAGGTCGCATAAAGCAGGAAGCATACCACATAACAAATATAAAACCTAACTGCTTTATTTTTAATTTAAAGATATCTATATAATAAATATCTTGACATATCGATGAGATTTTCTTTAATACAGCTCCAAAAATGAGAGGTCTTTATCATCTTTTTTTATATGGAAAAAAGTATATTAATTTAGTTTTTATTAATAAAGTTTACTGGTATATTTTAGGTATACATAATGATTACATTCCACTTTTTCCTTCTTTGCTCATCATACTTTTTCTTTTTCTTTCCTTCCTTCCCCACCTCTCTTCCCTAGTTTCCCTTCCCATTTGGACATTTTCTTCCTATTTCACAATATATGTTAAACATTTTGGTCCTTATTTATATTTTCAATTTCTCACAGCAGAGAAATAATGTAGTATTTACACGTGTCTGACTTATTTCACTTAAGAGTATGGTCTCAGGATATATTTAGCTAGAAATGTCTCAAGCTTATCCTTCTTTATGGCACAGTAGTACTCCACTGTAATAAAAATATTTTTTTATCCATTCATCAGTTGATGGGCATTTGGGCTGTTTCCAAGATACAGCTATTAAAAACTGTGTCATTATAAATATGGTGTGCATATATTGCTGTGATATAGTGCTTTAAATTCTTTTGGGAATATATCAGGAAGAGGAACAACTAGGTTGAAAAATGACACTCATGGTATATTGTTTTATTTTTACTTTTAGCTCTTCAAGATGAAGCAGCAATTTGAACAATTCAAAAGCCAACTTTACTGAAGAAATATTCTAGATTTTTATGAGAACTATCCTCAATGTATTAGAGTTTGGTCAAACAAAACTAATCCACTTACAACTGTCATATAGTTTTCAGAAAAATTTGTCTTTTCATAGAAAAAGTCATAAATTTTTATACATTCATAAAATTATACAATAAGAATAAAAAGGATAAAGAACTTCGAAAGCAACTTTTGACAAATGTACCCATAACAGTCGGAGCTGAAGAAGTATACAAACAAGGGTACAGTATCAATTGTCACACCCAAAGTAGACTTCACACAACAAAACTGGGTGTTCGTCACACACATCTCACTTACACTGAAAGCATACTCGTCTTCCTTTCCTTTCTTTCTTTTTTTTTTTTACGGTACCGGGAATCAAACTCAAGACCTTGTACTTGCCAGGCTGTCACTTATGCCACTGAGCTATATCCTGAGCCCTTAAGGGAACAGTATCTAAACAGACAAATGTTTAGTGTCCTGGGCAGTGGTCAATATTCCTCACAGGAGAGACAGACAGTATATTTTCACCTAGCAAATTACTTGGAGCTGTGCTAATTTGCTGTTTCTGTAATAAATATGTGTCATTTTTTAAAAATTTAAAGATGTCAAAAGGAGCCGGGCGTGGTGGTACACGCCTTTAATCCCAGCACTCGGGAGGCTAAGGTAGGAGGAGCGTTGTGAGTTTGAGGCCCACTTGGGCTACAATGTGAGCGCAAGGCTGGCCTGAGCTACATAGTGCGACCCTGCCTCAAAAAAAACTAGGACCGGGAGTTTGGCTTAGTGGCGTAAGCGCCTGTCTAGCAGGTGTGAAGCTGTGAGTTCGACCTCCGGTGCCACAAGAAAAAAAAAAAAAAAAAGATGTCAAAAGGATACTGAGTTCTGCCATATTATACTGATACAAAGCAAACAGTAAGTCCAGTACACAGTAAAGAAGGATTACACAAGAACATCAGGAGGCAGAGATTATTGGTGTCCATTTTAGAGGCTGACCACCACAGCCTAAGATATACAGCTGAAAGACAAGACAAAGAGAAAAATCTTAAAAGCACAAGAACACAAAGACACCTTTTCTTCAAAGAAGATACAACAGCTGACTTCTCAAGCAGGACCACACAAGACAGATGCTAACAGAGTGAATAAAACAACAACAAAAATAAAACACGGATGAAACACCTAGCTAACAACTAACTCTCTCTCTCTCTTTCTCTCCCCGCCTCCCTGCCTTTAGATCTATACCAAACAGCAATGTAAATTGTTATACAGAAAAAAAATTATCTTAGATAGAAGATCCCAAATGCAGAAAAGACTGTAATTACAAAAAGGGTTTAAAGTGTGGGTCAATTGGCAGGAGTTGCTTAAAACAATAGATAATCTAAATTGTGAAGTTTTAAATATATATGGAAATAGAGTAACACAGTTTCACAAAAGGCAACAGTTTAACTATTAATGGGATTGAAGAATTCTAAGTTCCTTGAATACTCCGGGAAATGGTAACTGAACTAAAGCAGGATCAAATCAATCAAAGACACATTAATATGACAAAGGACTCATATCTGAAATATATTGGAAAACTGTACTGCTAAAAATATCCCATTAGAAAATGATAAAAAACACAGAGACACTTCACCAAAAAAGATGTATCAATGGCAAATAAGCACAAAAAGATGTTCATCATCATTATCTATTAAAGAAATGTAAATTAAAAGCATTAAGAAGTGTCACTATGTACCCCTTTGACTATTGAGACAGTGGAAAAACTGGATTGTTCATATAGGAATGTAAATTATACAGCACCACTGAAAAATAGTCAAGTTTCTGAAAATTAAATACGCATTTACCAGTCTCCTCTATGCTTGTTGCAAGAAATAAAAACCTGTGATCACATGAAACTCTGTAAAGAGTTGCTCACAGAACAGCTTTAACAATAAATCAAAAAATAAATAACCTAGAAAAATAAACTGTTTCAATAAGTACATCCATATGACAGAATACAAACCAGTGATAAAAAAGAAAGGAATATTATCATGCACAATTCAGATGGACCTCAAGAGCATTAAGCTGTGTGAAAAAAAAAAGTCAATTTCAACATGTTCTATTTTTACAATAGCACTGAAATAACAAAATTATAAAGATAAAAAAGATTATAAATGTTGCTAGAGGTTAGAGATGGTGTAGGAAGAAACTAGGTAGGATGGGAGTACAATATAAGAGATCTTTATAGTGACAGGATATATCTGGTTTTGATTATGGTAATAGCTACGCAAACAACCATTAGTGGAAAAAAATTAAAAACTGATACACACTGTACCAATGATAAATTTCCTGGTTTTTACATTTTATTTTATTTTATTAGTGAGATGCAATCACTGGGAGAAATTTGTTGACATATCTGTAGGACCTCTCTCTACTATATTCAGAATTTCTGGGCCAGGAGTATAGCTTTCTGTCTAGAACGTGTAAGACCCTGAGCTCCATTTCCAGTACCACCAAAATTTCCTACAAATCTATAAACATTTCAAAATAAAGTTGAAAAAAAAAAAAAAAACGACTCAAGTCATGTATATATTCTATCATATTTAAGGCAACACCTAAAAGAATAATAAAGTATAAATAAAATGGTACTAAGGGAAGAAAATGAAATAAAAATTAGAAGTTAAAAAGACAAAAGGAAAACAAAAAGATGACAAAATTAAAGCCAAATTTGTCAACAGTTACATTAAAGGGTTAACAACTCAGTGTAAAAGGCTAAAATTAAGAGACTAACGAAAGGGCTGGGAGTTTGGCTTAAGCGCCTGCCCTGGCAGGCGCGAGGTTGTGAGTTCAATCCCCAGTACTGCAAAAAAAAAAAAAAAAGACTAACAAAAAAGAAATCCTCCAAATACATGTAAAGGTACAAGTTTTGAAAAAGTAAAAAACCAGAGGAAAGATAAACTATACAGATATTAACCAAAAACAAATCTTATGTTGCTAAACTAACAGCAGGCACGTGAACATTAAACTAGAATGTATTAATAAAGTGGAATAATTTCAATGAGGTAAAGTATCAATTCAATTGAAAGTTTAAACGATCTTAGTAATCTAAACATATAACCTAAGAGTAGTAAGGCAAAATGACTCAGAATCTCAAATGAGTAATAGGAGAATTCAGAATCAAAATTATACTGCATCTCTCTCAGTAAGTAACAGAACAACAGAAAATACAATATATGAGCAGTGATAAAAAAATAAATGTTTAAAAACTCTGTTACAGTAAAATTCACATTACTATTAATATCTCTCAAAATTCTCCCCCTCACTTCAAACATATTTAAGTTCATCATTCTGGTCACTTTCTGAATCTGTTTCGGAAGTGCTCATTTGTGAGTGTCTTTAGTTGTGTTCCCACGGCTGCCTCAATGCCCTAATGGTCTCACAAGCCTGCCTTTCCACCAAATGGCACTTGAGAGCAGCATTCACCACAGCTTTGATCAGACCTTATGACAACACTTTGCAAGAAGATTTCCAGAAGTGATTCAGAAACTGACAACAATGGGATAAGAGTGTTGGAAGTGAGGGAGAGTACTTTGAGGGGGACTGATGTCAATGTGTCTTCTACTATAATAAAATTTTTTAGCATTCATCACAGATTTCAATCACCCTTTTTACAGATTTGAACAACTTCCTAAATAAAACTGACCTAATTGACATTTATAAATTACATTGCACTATTACTGAATATATATTCATTTCAGAAACACAAGGAATGTTTACCTGCATAGACACAGTAAGCCACAGAGGAAGACTGAAAGACTCTCAAAGAAATGATACACAGAGGATATTCTCTGATTTCAGTGGAATTAAGATAGAGGTCAACAATAAAAAGATAAAATGCAAACTAAAAATGTCAGTCAATTAAGGAATACGTTTCTAAATAAATCACTAGTCAACAAGGTAAAAATTACAACGAATTTTGAACTGAATGATGAGGGATTGTAGCATATAGTCAAAAATGCTTCAAGAAAATATACACTTAATTACTGATTTGGGGGGGAAAAAGGTTAAAAATCAATGACTGGAGTATCCATTTCAATAAGCTAAAATAAAAACAGTAAACTCAGAAAATGAAGAAAATAACATGTATCACAGAAAAATGACAAAATAAAAAATGAATTTCTACAAAGCCAAAAGTTGATTGTTAAAAGTCATAAATTTCCAATAACGAAAACAAAAAATGAAAAATGGAACGTAACTAGTTTCTACAAGTGTGTGAAAATAAACATTCTTTCCCTAAACACAGGTACAAAAGTATTAAGCAAGAATATTAGTACATTAAATCCAAAGATATGTAAACAGGATAATCATTATGACCAAGTTGGATATTCTAGAAACACAAGATTTGATGACTGTTTGGTTTAATTCACTACATTAGGAGCACAAAGGAAAAAAGGAATCAGCTCAAAAGGTAGAAACAAATCATGGATAAAACCCATACTATCACTTCTATTTAAAATTAAATTCAAGGCTCCAGGTAGTATAATAAAGTGAGGAAAAGAAATAAAAGTCACAAAGACTGAAGTCAAACAAATAAAAACTATAATATCTGCAGGCCACATAGCTGTGAACAATGAAAACCCAAATGAATACAGATAAACTATTAACATTAATAAGTAAATAATAAGGGTGGTAAATATAAAGATCAACATAAAATATATTTTCTATTATAAACACCTGGAAACTAAAACTTTGTAATAAACAAACTATTTTAAATATGATAAAAGTTTCATGAACATTGAACACAAGACAGAATTCAGAAACAGAACGTTATATATAACAGAACCAGTTGATTTACAATAGTATCAATATAAAAGTAAAAGGATGGACTTTTCAATAATTTTTTCTGGGTCAAATAGATATTTATGGGAACTTGTAAACAAACATATGCAAGTACTTTATATCTCACACTACATTCATTATTTAGAAGGCAAACAATAGAGCTTTTAAGAGAATATCTCTATATTCATGGATTAAGTCAAAGATTTTATAAGATAAAATAAAGCAATATCCATAAAGAAAAAATTTGAAATACTGGTCTCTTGCAAAATTTTCAAAACCATCTGATTATTAAAAGATATAATTAAGGGAACAAAAAGGCAAAGTACAAAGCAGGAGAAAATAGGATAATCCTTTCTAAGTGGGAAGGGGATCAAGGGATATAAAGGGGGAAGGTAGGGAAGAGGAAGAGAAAGTTAAAAAAAATAATGTGTTATGTACCTACACCAACTCCCCACAATGAATGTGATCACAATGCACCACAAACATTGGAATAAAAACTATTTTAAAAACCAAAAAGACACAAGTCCAACAAAAATAGTTGTATTTAGCATACTGAAAGAATGCTTGTTCATCAGTTAAGACTCACAAACTGATATATAGATGGATTTGAAAACATAAACAAGAACTTCACAAAGTAGAATAGCCAAATAATAAGCATACGAAAAGTGCTCAATTGCATTAATCAAAAGGAAAATGCAAATCAGAGTAATATGGTACTATATAACACACTTCCTGGAAGGGCTACAATTGCAAAACATACATTTAAAACTCCAGAGGTACCAAGTATAAGTAATAAAGTGAATAGCAAGAATTTTTATAAACCATAGTGAGAAAGCAGACCTACCACCATTTCAGAAAACAGTTTGGCAGAATCTACGAAAGCTGAATGAATACACGCTGAGCAAGTCTAATCTGAAAATCCAAAATACAAAATTCTTCAAAACCAAAAAATTTTTGAACACTAACACATGCTCCAAATAGAAAATGACAAGCCTGGCCTCATGTGACAGGTTTAGTGAAAATACAGGAGAAAGAGCACTAAAAATGTGTAAATTTACTTTTAGGTTTTGTGTATAAAGTATATCAGAAACATTAATTTTGTGTCTAGATTTGAGTCTCCTCCCCAAGATACCTCATTATATAGGTACAAATAATCCAAAACCCCAAAACAAAAAGTCTGAAATCTAAAACACCCTATCACAAATATGTTAGACGAAGGATGTTCACTCAACCTGCATGCCCTTTAAGTAAGTCTCAGAAATTTCATTTCTAAGTCAAATACATATGTATGGAAACTGAAAGATATGCACTAGAATGTTCACAGCAACTTCATGACAAATAAGATCTCGATAAAATGCAATGAATACAAAAAGGGACAAATATATTCAATCATACTCACACAATGAGAAAAAAAAAACTTAAATGGCTACACACAACAAATAATATGAACAAATGTCCAGATTCAAAGTTAGCCAGGCATGGTAATGCACGCCTATAATCCCACCACTTAGGAGGTTGAAGCAGAAGTATTACTGTGAGTTGAAGACTCCCTAGGCCATATAGTGAGTTTAAGGCTGGTCTGAACTACACAGTGAGACTCTGTCACAAACAAAAAAGAAAAAAGGGGAAAAAAAAAAGGACACAAAGTTAAGACAAGGCCAGGACAAAGCATATATACTCAACACTGTATTTGCATAAAGTAGAAATAGTTAACTGTAAGATACAAGTCAAAATACTGAGTGCTTGAGAAAAGGGTTAAACCTAAGTGAAATGGGAATGAGAAAGTATTAGAGTGCTGGACACTTTCTTCATCTTGCTTTATTTAATCATTATATATGTATATTCAATTTGTAAAACTTCTGTAAACTATCTAATTTTTCCCTATATGTCATTTCTTAGTTGTATTAAAATTTGCAAAATATGATATAATTGGAGCACAGAACTTAGGGTTTCTTATGTTATAGCATAAAAACACTTCTCTTAAAGAAAAGAGGTGGGGCAGGGGATGTGGCTCAGCGGCACAGTGCTGCCTGGCAAGTGCGAGGCCCTGAGTTCAATCCTTGGTACTAAAAAGAAAAAAAGAAAAGAAAAGAAAACAGGTGGCAGCAAAAGCCTCTAGAGATCAAGCTATATCTTTTGTTTATAATTCTGAATTTAAGTTCCATGACCAGGTACGCACACCTAAATGAAGGAAAATATGGAAGCTGTGCATGTGAAAGTGAGGCTAATACCCACTTTCAGAATGGATGCTTCAAAGTGTTCAAGTGAAGATGAATCCTCAGCAAAAGTGTTTCAAACTCTGTGGCACCTGTACATTCTTCTTCTTCTAAAACCATGAATGTTTAAAACTTTTAATTGTTCAACTGCATACCAAAATACAAGAAAAATAATCATTATATTATATTATACTCTTTATTATAATATACTATATTATACTTTTATAAGACTGATGAAATTAGATTTTAAAGTTATAAATCATTTTTATCTTTTAAAATAATAAGAACTAATCCTGTAAAATCAACCTCATTCCAAAAGTATATTAAGAGGTCAATGTCTTAAATATTTTAATCATTTAAATATATGACGCATTGAATCTAACTCAAATATTTTCAAATATTCAGACTCACTTATCTAAATCTGCTAAAAATTATTGAAACATCAACTGCGTATACTTCAGCTCTCCCTTTTGAGTTGTTCACTGAAAAGGTTAATGTTACTAGCTCTATTTTAATAGATGCCATCAATCTTTCCAGAAGTACCTGAATAACTATCTACAAAAATGATCGCATTGTATCAAACTTAATTTCCTAAAGAATTTTTGGTATATTATCAAAGTTTATTTAGGGTCCTGTTATTTTTATTTGTCCTGAATGTACAATATAACAATAAGAATAAAATGACTCAAAGGCATACATACACTAGATATTACATTTCTCTAATTTAAAGTTTAAAATATATGTTATCGTGAACTAAGCAGGAAAAAGTGGTCATTGCTTTTGTAACCCTATTTTTGGCAGATTTTAAACAAATTTATAAATTACGCTGCTAGGCTTTTCGTTTGTTACACATTAGCATAATGACAAATAAGAAAAAAAAAGCACCCCGGAGAACTTGCCATAACAGGTGTGCCTCTTAGAAATGCAGTTTAAAAAAAATCTGCACCTTGTCTTTTCTCCTTGCAGAGAAAGAAAGGTGCTTATTTTCTTGTGAATTTAAAAAAATGCTGTAAAATAGTCTCTGGAACTGATCCCAAATATGAACTTCAACGATGGATAGGATGCTGAGAGTATTTCATGAAATTAATACAGTACCTAAAATGGTGGCTATCCTTAGAAAAAAAAAATTACCCATAATGGGACTCCATTTCAAGTTTGGAACCTTGGGTAGGTCTCCTTTTCTATAAATCTTTCAGTGAACTACTGATTAAGGGTACAGCTCTGATGCATTATTGAACAGGCAAACTCTTGCACAGTAATTGATGGTGACACTCTGATTTAATGATTCTTATTTTTAAAGCTAATTAAAGAAATTGAGTTGCACGTTCAAACGGGATTAGCTTAATGTGATGAGACCATTGTGGACAGAAAGTAGCTCACAGTTCCTGGACTAAATGAAATACAAAATGGAGCTGTAAGTTGTAAGAAAAGAAAACAACATTTTCTCATATATAAGCATAATTTTACCTTGAGACTTTTTATTCATTCAAATATTTACTCGGTATCTAAAATGTCTAAAGCACTGGGATCTAGGTGATGAGGACAGTAATTAAAGTGACAAAATGCTCTCTGTAATCCTACAAAAGGGTTAGCTCACACAACTACTGAGACAGGATACCTTTCTTTTTGTAGCTGTGAATCCTCAAATAAAAAACAGCAGATAGTGGTCCAGAACTCAAAATTTGTAGATATTCTTAAAGCAGTCTTTAACTAGAATTATCCAGCAAATTAGAAAAGTAAAAGGAGTACTGAATTTAAAAGTAAATTTCTTATCTAAAAATGTTTAAGGAGTCATTCTCAATAATCGAAATGTAAAGTCTCTGCACCTGCCCCTATTTAGGTACAAGTGAAGAGCTTCAATGGTGTATTTGTCTTAAAAATCCCTGTGCTAAAATGGATAAATTACCACTATGAAAATCAACATGGAAGGCAAATAACACTTAAGCCTGAAGAAGGAAATGAATTCAAGAGTAGGTAAGACTCTTGACTTTTCCATTTTGTCATTTATGAAGGCATATACGGATGATGACTAAACTACCCAATGACAAGATCTAGCACAAAACTGTGTTTTCATGCAATGTTGTCAATTGGCCACTTAACAAGTTATGTTATTTTATAGTATTTTAGTATTCACTCAAACCTTCATTTATGAAGATTTTATTAATTCCTGAAACTGCATACAAATAAAAGACTTACTAAAATCAATCCACCAGGCACACTACACTAAAATGTGTGCTCAGGCAGAATAATGCAGAGTATTCTGTATGTATTTTATAAATTACTCGTTTAAAGAAGGCCTAGATGACACTAAAGCTTTTAGAAATAGTCTTAAATAAACATAGTCAGACTTCCTCCAATTTCATAAAATATATATGAACATTTGAATTACTGGAAAATAACATTCAAGTTAGTTATAGATTTGTTTTAATTTCATTATTGTTATAAAAAGAAATTTTAAGTTTATAATCTAAAAGAAACTTTAGATCCTACCATGAAACCTAAAAATCTTTATTTACCCTATTCCCTAAATTTCCACTGAGATTCCAATTTCAAAAATGATGAATTTGGATCAGGGATTTAGCTCAACAGCACAAGTGCCTTCCTGGCAAATACGAGGTCATGAGTTTGATCCCCGGTATGAAAAAAAAAAAAAGATGAATTCTTTTTGAAATTTGTTTGAACTTTTTTTAAAGATATCTTTATATTTCATTATTATTTATGGGGGTAGGAGGTATCTCCTGTAGGTTGAAACAGAAAAGATCACAAATACTTTTCAGTTCCTCTCATCAAGAATAACAGTCTACTGTTCCACCACTTAAATCGCTTTTAAAAGTTTCTGATGAAACAGTAAAAACTGTTAATTTTATTAAATCTTCACCTCTGAGTTCAAGTCTTTCAGTATTCTCTATTTTGGAATAGTAAGCAAATCAAATGCAAAAGAAACCTGCAATGATTGTCTCAACAAAAAGCACTAATCTGTAGTTGCAAGCCAAACTAGCCACTTTTTACACATATCATATTTGAGAAAAACAACCAAAAATCGGATTGTGATTATGCATACTTGAAAGGCAGTTTCTCAAAAATAAACAAAGTAAGTCTGCCAATTCAAGGACAACAGCAGATGGTAATTGTTGCCAACAATATAATTTAAACTTTCAAGTAAAAGTTACAATTTTGGATTACTTGTATCTACCACCCTGAGCTTGGTACTTCTCCATATTTTAATAGTTTTGTCGATAAGATCACAAGTGATATTAGCAAGTATAATTTTTGATATATAATCAAATCTTTGATTTTGCCATTTTTCAAATTTTCCAAATGGCCAATGTGTTATAAAATTATGCTTGGATAGGGGCTGGGGATTTAGCTCAGCAGCATAAGCACCTGCCTGGCAAGCACAAGGTCATGAGTTTGATCCTCAGTACCAAAAATATAAAAATAAAAAATTATGCTTAGATAAAAGAAAAAACTCAAAAAGCAAGGCAGACTAATAGTTTTTTTACTGTAAAAGACTATAGAATATTCACTGACTTGGTTTCAGGTTCCATATTTCAGCAAACCTTTAAGAGACCGCCTTTGATGCACTATCAAAGAATATTCACAATCATCTGAAAAAGCTAATCTCCCCTTCCAGTTTGCACATCTGTGTGAGACAAAAATTTTTTCAATACACTTCAACTAAAACTACAAATCAATTAAATGCAGAAACAGGTAATCCAGTTTTATTCTGTTAAAACTTTTCTATATTAGACAGAAAAAAAAACATACAGTGATGAACTCTTATTAATTTTAAACATGCAATAGGTTTACTATAATTATTTTAAGTGATTTAATATTTAAAGCATTTTTCAATTTCACTTTCTAACATGGTAAATATTGGTGGATATACTGTGCAAACAAAAGCTCTTTGCAGTCCTTCATAAATTTTCTATCTGGTCACGACACTAAGATGTTTAAAAACTTGCTTTAGAATATTAAATTTAAATTAGTGAAAGAAGCAAAAAGAAAGAGAACCAATAGTTACTAGGTACACATAAAACACTGAGCTTATGCTTCACCTTTAAGATCTATGTTATTTAGCTCCTATTTTATAAATGAAGGGGAAAAGACAGGTTCATCAGATAATCACAAATAATATACATTCATTTTAAGAACTTAAAATTATCTACCAAAAAATATCAGCAATAGAATAAAACTGTGGGATATCTCTCTCTCCAAATACTACCAGACTACATGGCCACAATCAGAGATCAGATAATCACAAGAAGCCTTGGAACCACTAGGAAACCCTTAAATTATGTTCAGTATGGTGTTTTAGAAGAAAAACTAATACAGTCCTATAATTGTGACCTAGACCCTGTGTCAGCCTGCCTGGCACCAAATAGCTTCAGCATGTAATTTCTCTGTGCCTCCATTTCCCTATCTGGAAAATAGAAAAAATATTACTCATCTTATATCATTATGGTAATGATGAAATGAGCAATGAAACTAGAATATTTCCTGACACAGGTAAGGTACTAACACATGATGATGATGATGATGATAGTGATGATGGGTGGTACAGTTTTTCAATACAGTTTCTAAGAAAAAAGTCTGGAGTCTCCAAAGTAACTTAGCTATTTGGTTAATTTAGTATGTTAAAAATCAATTTTCTAGCCGGGCGTGGTGGCGCACGCCTTTAATCCCAGCACTCGGGAGGCTGAGGTAGGTGGAGCGTTGTGAGTTCGAGGCCGGCTTGGGCTACAATGCGAGCGCAAGGCCGGCCTGGGCTACAACGCGAGCGCAAGGCCAGCCTGAGCTACATAGTGCGACCCTGCCTCAAAAAACCAGGGCCAGGACTTCGGCTCAGCAGCTTAAGCGCCTGTCTGGCAGGCGCGAGGCTGTGAGTTTGATCCCTGGTGCCGCAAAAATAAATAAATAAATAAATAAATAAATAAAAATAAAGAATTAATTTTCTGGCAAGGAATGATAAATATTTAATGAACAATAGTTTTTAATGCTTAAGAATACTCCCAGGTACATTGATTAAGCAATCATGCTTTTAATCTTGAGCGAAGTTTCATGTAAAGGAATTCAAAGATGAACATAGCATGAATTTTATCTCCAATGAAGAAAATGAACTTCAAATAAAATTGAAATACAATTAATTCTAAAGCCCGTTTTTATACTAGTTAAGAACAAATGGCAAGTGGAACACAGCCTATACACCACAGCTTAGGCATGTGTGTTTATGTGTATTTGCAGAATATCTTTTCTTTATTTAAATCTCAACAATTCTGTTTTCTTAGTCAAACTTCCAAGACAAAAAAATTCAAGGAATGTAGTTTGACCAAAAATAATATTCTTATCAAACTATGCTGAGATTTTCTACATTGGTGTAGAGAAAATATCAAAATTAAATAAATTCACCCACTTATAATGCCAAGAAAAACAGTAGTTTATGTACTGAAAATTTAGACAAATGAAGTTAGGATTTTCCCATCGTTTTTGCTATTAGTCTCATATTTCCAGAAAATAAATAAAATTAATTCATTGTTCACAACATAGAGGAAAATTAAATAAATAAATATATAAATAATGAAACCTACAGAAAAGCATATAGGAATGGGCATGTGAAGATCGATGTTATTTTGACACATTGTCTCTCTATTCCACTATTATCTTTACCCAGTTCTTCTAATGTACCATAAAAATCTAGCATAATTGTAAATAAAATCAGGAAGAAAGTTCTACTTAAGAAGACTAATTAAATAGGGGAGAATAAGAGAAATAGGAAATTTCAAAGAGTTTCAGATGATAAAACATTTAGTTTAAATACTTTTCTCTTTAGAAAAGCTATTAACCATTTAATTTTTGTTTATTTATTTTCATCTTACTTGTTCTTTTATATAGATAACCAAGTGTTTCAAAATGGGGTAAATTAAAAGTAAGTAAAGCACTGGTTTTAAGATCAAGGTCCTGAATTGTCCAAAATTTGCCAATTAATAATGGTGTGGTCCAGGTTTAAATTGCATGACTTCTCTAAGCCCCAATTTTCTCACTGAAAATAATGAGGAAAAAGAAATCCCACATTACACAACTGATAGACTAGTTAAAAGAGACAAAGTCAACAGCACATAAGTAGTTCCTAAAGGTACTTGTTACAGCTTCAAATGTAAAACCATCTAGTAAAACTACTGCTCTTAAAAACTTGGCTTAAAAAAAAATAAAAAACACTCATGTAGGTTATATCCAGTAAATGTCATTTTTTTTATTTCTTTCTTCTTCAAAGACTATTTAACTTTGTTACAAAAATACCATACAATTAGCACCATTTGTTTTTTCAGACGCACATGCATACCCAATAGCAAGATGGTGCTGTATTTTAATCCAGCACTGTATAAAAAGCTTGAACAGTGCCTTCTTGCCCAGGAAAAAAAGAAAAGAATTTTAGTCCATTCAATGGTTCTATATTTACAAACTTTTAGTTAAAGGAACAAACATTTAAAAGCTGTTATTGTACCAAAAATAAAGTATTCAAAATTCCTACAGTAAATAAACTTTATGGTAATGTGAAAACATAGGAATCACTCCTCTCTTAACTTGTCCTAGATAATGCACATGACAGACTCAAGAAATACAAAAGATATTTTCCTGTTGGGTGTGAAACTATTTCAAGAGAATGCTATATCATAAAAAATTTCAGAGGTAACAAAAACTGCTTTTCATTTTCAAAAGCAACATCATTGGGAAGAATTCCATTATATTTTTAGATAATTTCCATTAATGGGATCAAGGTATAATTTTTTTCTTTCTGTCCTCCCTTCCCCCAACACCAAATCCTAATTTAACCTAGACATTCTTGGGAGACAGTAGTCATTTCCCCTCAATGACCACAATCCTGCAGATGAATCCTCTTCATTTCACCCCCAAATTAGAAGGCACAAAGAGTCATATTTTAAAAATTTATTAAGTATTAAAGCTGAAGAAACATGGGCATTTCTGCTCTTTAAAACATAAATCACACAAAACAGTGTCTTTCAGATTACCAAAATCAAAACAGAGGAAAAAAAAATGTTCAGTTACCAATATTTCTGATGTTTCTATCAATTTAAAAACAATAAATATAAGAAAACATCAGAGCTGCTGGTATTGCCACTTAAAAGAACATACCTCACCCTTTTGAGCACAAACTTGATTTAACAGTCTTAGAAGTCTGTATCTACAGATTTGGCTTTTCGGACTTGGCTCAGACCGGTGTTAATTCTAACTAACGTTCTTCACTTACCACAGATACTCAAATTGACCCTCTGACGTATGTATTGCTTACCTAAATGTCTAAATTTTCTAACATTTGCTACTGTTTAAAACTGAGCATCAGAAAACACACACAACATAGAATGTATGCTCTGCACATTATCTCACACACTCCTCAGCAGAACCGCCATTAATTAGGCTCTGATGTTTTAATCTTAGTGTTAGGAAGATCAAAGGAACATTTCTTTGAAGAACAATTCAAATATTCTATAATTATAATCGTATTACTTACCAGCATGTTGTTAAAACCTTTACCTTTTGTTATGTTTATTACAATTAAAACTGCAGAGAAGTAAATAATACTGACTAAAGTACTGTATTTGAAGGGTTAGAAGATAAAGCAGATGTAATTTCCTAGAAAGGTGAATGCAACAGATCAAAACTAAACAAAAACAAAGAAAATCTTTACCTCAGTAAATCCTTCACAATCTGACACCACAGTTTCCTCTCGTATCAATGTCCCACGTATAACCTAATTGCTTTGATAATACTGGCCTATACATGGCTCTCTACCCATGTTTCTCAAACTCAGCACTGCAGACATTACAAATCCATTAATTATTTGTTGCAGGTGGCTGCACTACACACCGAAGAAGGTTCAGCAGCATCCCTAAACTCTACCTGTCACCTATCAGTACAGCTCTGTCATCTTCCAGTTACAACAATCAAAACTGACTCCAGACACTGCGACATGTCTCTTGGGGAGGAAGGGCACAAAATTAATCTCAGTTGAAAGCAACTGTTCTATGCTCTTGTCAACATTTTCCCTTTACCTCTGTAGAAAATTTATACCCATTTTTCAAGACCCATCTTAAAGGTTGTTACCTCCAACCTGAAGTTTCCTTCAAGTGAAAGTTAAGCAATTCCTTCTTATAACCGTTCTCCTTCCTGGTTTCCTGTGTTCTACATCTCATTATTGAGACTTTATTGATTTCAGGTGTTCAAGAAAGACTTCTCAATAAATGAATATGAGCCTTTCCTAAATGCATCCATGTGGGTGGGTTTAGCTCAGTGGTATAAGCGCCTGCCTAGCAAACACAAGGTTGTGAATTCAAGCCCCAGTACCAAAAATAAATAAATAAATAAATGCATCCATGTGAAAACTCTCCCATTGCCAACAGAAAATTTGGTTCACTGAATGTCTAACAATGAGCAATATAGCACTCTTGAGTTCTTTTTTGTTTGCCTTCGATCCTGGGAAGGTGAAATTAAATAACACCCTTAATTTTTAGTAACCAAAAGTTATTTTATGTCTAGGCTTTTGATAGTCTTATATCTTTGTTGCTTTATCTCTTTGCCTTGCTGTTTTTTTCTGTCTTTCATTTTTTGGCAGGCAAACGTTCTATCATTAATCCCCAGTCAGTAGCTTGAACTTCGAAGTATCCATTATCCATTATGTTTTACCATCAGAACTTGTTTTGAAGTTGTCTTTGGAATGTCAATAAGTAAAACTTACAAACATAGAAAAACAGAACAAAAACATCACACCATGAAAGCTGTATTTCAAGAATAAAATGAACACTAAACAGTAATTTCTGATTTTGATTCTCTGCTAAGCTAGTATCTCTCCAGGTAGTTCAAGAGATATCATAAATGTTCAAGAAAAACTTGATTTAATTTATGCACACACATATATCTTGATGAAATTTATACAAGCCAATGCATTTTTAGACGAAGATGAAGAACTAGAAACCAGGAAATATTAAACAAACAACAAAACAATAGAATGTCACACTCCAAAAAGGCTAGAAGTTACTGACAAGAAGTGACCTCCTGAATATTCTGTGCCCTGCGGCTGATCTTCCATACAAGCATCTTTTGTATCCTAAGGTACCTATATTATTTCTCAAATCTTAAAATTGGTCAGCGTTACCAAAATAATATTAATCTCAGTTTCTAAGTATTAATCCTAGGACTAGGAGTTTGGCTCAATGGCATAAGTTTCTATTAAAATTAATAATCTTATTTAACAGTGTTTCTACAAATAACTTAGGTTTAGAAGATCAATTTAGTGCCTGTGGTCAATTCATAAGGCAAGGAGATTAATCAGGAAAGGAGCATCCACCTATACTGGTCTGAAAAACTTCAGAGAATAAATATGCAAATCCAATATCCTCAAGGCTGACAAGTTTCTATTATTAAACCGCTAACATGTTTATTTCCCACACAATAGCTGAAGTTTTGTCATGCATAAGCATTAAGCCCTTTAGTTATTAGCTGTGATGACTAGGTGACAGTGAGGACACTACTTGAGAATTTGCATTTGACAGATCATTGACACACACAGTTCCTTTTTTCTCTCCCTCTTCACTTAAACAGGAATGGTGCAATAGGAAATGAACAGGAGCTATTAGAGATTATTCAGGTTTAATAGCACACATCCTTTTAGCTGGCGGTTAGAACAATACACAATGTGGCAGAGTTAAACAGAGGCATCAATTATACTCTCAGACCTGTTAATATTTTTGACAATATTTAAATAGCACATCCCTTCAGGGCATGGCTTTTTTGCCCTCTCAGTTACACACCTGTCAAGTGTTTAATTTGCCAAAGGGAAACAGTTTGATTTCTAAGGGCAGTCTTAACACTGAAGAAGCAAATTGCAAAAATTAAACATTATTGAATAAAAGTAATGAGAAGGATCTGAGGGAAAAAAATTGCAGGCTTAATTCAACATGGCATGTCAGCATCTGTCAGTAAGGAACAATATGATCATGTTCTCCAATATGCTGTATATACCATGGGCATTTCAATTATGTGTTCCCTTTGGTTCTCTAGAAGACAGAAAATGAAGGAAAGGAAGAAAGTGAAGAAATCAAATTTTCGAGTGATTGTAAAAAAAGATGGAAACAGTATCTTGCCCCGTTGTGCATATAAAATTATACATTTGCAAACATAATTTGGGCATAAGGTAGTCAATAAAAACTAGCCAACGCTAAGATTTGTGTAGTCTTTTGTTTAAAAGTATAAAACAAATTATGTTCCTGAGATGCATTAATTACTAAGTTACAAATATTAAATTAGCAGTTGATAAATCTAACATGATGAAGTCTAGAATATTTAATTTAAGTGTTAAAACAGAAAATAATACAGCTTTTGAAATTTCATTCTAACAATCAGGGGAAAAAAAGCTAGCAAATAACCAGAATTGAATTAATAAAGAATGGAGACTGGGGTAAAAATTCACAGAAACTTTAAGAATTCATCAACGTGAAACTCTTGACTCTAGCAATCAAGTTTCTACCATTGAAAATAAAGAAAAAACAAAAAGATTTAAGATCAACCACAGAGCCAAAACAAGGAAAGGACCATAGTTGGGAGCAAAAAAAAAACCTAGTCTGACTCAATCCTTGTAAATAAGCCACTTGACATCTCCGAGCTACTGGTAGAAACAGGATCTGAACTGCATGTTTTCCTTGGCCCATTTTGAGTGTTCATTTTCTCTCGCACATGAAAAGTGATTAAGGGGACAAAAGTCCAAAGATGTAAAAAATGACAATAGAATCCACAGACCTAAAACTTAATCTTGAAATATAACATTAATAAAACAATATGATACTATATTTAATCACAGAAAAAGAAATTTCACGATTATGCATAATGGATTTCCAAGTAGACTTCATCCGAGTCATGTAGGACCCAAATACCAGTAAATCCCCAAATCACGACCATTCAAGTTGCAAATTTTGACATACATTAAAGGACCTCTCATTATGAACAAATCGTAGAATTAGCTCACCATGTCTACCCTTGTCATTTTAAGGTAATTGTAAAAATATTCCATTTACAGTTGTACTGTACTGGACCATAATTTAAAGGTAACTGTAAAAGTAAAAATAATTTATTTACAGTAATTTATGTGCATGTTTGGTTTTTTAATGCTTTATATTATACATCTGTGCCACTTTGTGGGACTTCAAATAAATCTGATTTAAGAGCATCCTCCCAGAACTGAACTCATTCATAAATTGGGGACTTAACTGTATTGGAAATATAAAACAAACTCAGTAAATGTCTTTCTCTTTGCATTAAACATAGTAAACTGAAATACTCATGCCCTTCCATAAGCCTAGCTCCCAGGAATTGTCAAGAGTTATCCACTAGACTAGCAGTAGAGATATTAACAATATCTGCTGGTATTCTTCATTTTAGTTGTCCTATCATTCTAATCATATTTTCACTCACTACAGTAAGGCAGAAGACATCTGTTTAATTTCTTTATGATCTAAAAGAAACGAGATAATTTTCAACATCATAATTACACTTAACATTCAGAGTACTGGTTTCTCCAAAACCTTACCAATCCATTCTGAAAGTCAATTAGGAAAACCAGTCTTTTAGATAACTTGCAAAAGGAATAAATGCAACCCAACTACACATAAAAAAAGCACTATAAATTCATGATTGTGACTTTCCAACCCCAAGCAGCAATTCACTATAGAAAAAGAGTTTTGAGGTTCTTTTCAATTTACTGTTTTGGGGGGTGGGTTGAAAGGCCACAGAAATCTAGATTAAGATGCTACACACAAAATATCAAACAAATTCTTCCTCTAATACTGCTACTTGTTCTTTTGTATTTGGCACAGTTTTTGTTTTTAATTGGACCTGTTTTTTCACTGAATTATGAAATTATTCTTCAAATCTCATTTTTCACCTTTTAAAGGAGAATATTTGCTAGCAAATCATCCATAACCATTAATTAAATTAATGCTAAAAACATGAGAATGAGAACTGACAAGAAGGCATAAGTAGATTGATTTCAAACCTTGTGACGATAAGAACAGTTCTAAAATTTTTTTTTTTTTTGGTGGCACCAGGGATTGAACCCAAAACCTCGCGCCTGTAGACAGGCACTTAAGTCACTGAGCCAAACTCCCGGCCCTGGTTTTCTGAGTTAGGGTTGCACTGTGTATCTCAGGCCGGTCTTGTGCTTGCACTGTAGCCCAAGTCATCCTCGAACTCACAACACTCCTCCTACCTCAGCCTCTCGAGTGCTGCTAAAAACACTTTTTAAAAACCTGAAAAATGTTGACAAAATTAAGTAAGTTCAGACAACATTTGACTTCAGTTTCATTCAGCCATTGGGATGTATTTCAATTTTAATATGAATGTTCAAACTTTTTAATGCTCATAATTTTTAGAGAAAAAAACTGTTACATTTAGAAGTTCTAATGTTTATCACCATCTGATGCTGTCATGGAAGCAATTGCTACTTACACTCTTTTAAGAAGTGAGAATTGCAATTTCTCTAACTGATGACAATGTAATTATTTCTATTACTGTCAAAATAGAGGCAATTTTCCTTTCTTACACACCTGATTACACATGCAAATCCAGGCTTATCTGAAATCTTTTTAAGTACACTAAATGTCTGAATCTGAATGAGCAAGATCACATGAACAATGAGCCTAGTGACGATGGAAACCAAGCCTACAGCCATTCACCCTAAACATATTTTATTATCCTTGTCTCCTGTAGGAACTCATTCCTCAGCATCTATACAGCTTTCAACACAGTGTCATATCATCTACAACACACAGCAACAACCCTTATAAAAATAACTGGAGGAAAAAAGCAACAGTGAATCTGAATGTCTGGCTTGGAGATTTAAATGACTTCATTAACGTACAAAAATCACGCTTTAGAAAAACACAAGCCTTTCTTCACAAGATCCATCCCACACTGAGAATGCAGGCTCAGTTGGTAATATCCTACCTGGTCTTTCAGCTGCTGTACAGAGGCCTGTAGGGTGAGAATCTGACTGAAGAGAGGGCTCTGCAGCACTGACTTCAGAAAGCTTAGTTTGTCTTCGTTTGCTATATCCCCACGTTCTCGGAGCTTGGCTTGCAAGCGCTCTGCTGCTTGTAGGGCCCGATTTTTGTCTATTACAAAAAAGAGTACTGGTTAAGAACAGCATTCAAAATACACAAGTCAAGCTTAGGAGGACTCCATGCTTGTAGAAATCCTTAAAACGGTTCCTTTTGAATGCACAAATTCTCTTTGTATGTAAGTAAAAAACTGAACAAAAGTACTAAAAATTTTAATGGAGTACAACAGTACAAGAAGTAGTTGGCTGAGTACCTTGTGATAGTTTAGATATCCTTCCTCAAAATTGAACAGAAAATTAAATAGTGTTATGGCTTGTATCTAGATGTCCCCCTAAACCCTCGTGTGGTCCTAGATATGGCTTTTTCAGAGATGGTTGAATCTAGAGCATGTGAGTGATTAATGATGCAACGATAGGATTAAAGGTGCTAGGATTAAAGGTGTGAATGCAGGTAGCCTGACTACAATATAAGGGAAAGAGGCTTGCTGCTAGTTGCTTGTCCCTTGTCTCCTGGATGTGTTACTTGGTTGCTTTTGCTATCTTCTGCCTGCCATGAACTGCTGCTCCTCTGCAACGCCCCTCTTTCAAGGTATTCTGCTTAGTCCAACTATGAACTAAAGTCTCTACAAACTAGGAGCCTAAAAACCTTTCCCTCTTTAACTTTGGGTGTTATTTTCTCTCAGCAATGAGAAAAATAACTAAGAGTATGTATACATATGCTTTAAATCAATCTAACTGGTTGATTCATGTGGAAAAATATAAATGTGACTTTCAAACCCTGACGTATCTTAGAAGAGTTTGTTTAAAAGCAGAGAACTGGGTGTAATGTAAGAAACATACATAAATATTCTATTTAATTGGGGAAAAATTTAATGAATAAAACAGAATAGTTTCGAAATAACATATATTATTCTGATGCATTTCTAAGTAAATTCAAAATTATAGAATGCTTTGCTCCTTAATATATAAAACTGTTATATTTTGGATGCTGTGATTCATCAAACACAATATCCATATCCACTTACTAGTGAGGTAGATTGCTAAGTTTTCTTCTATATAAATAAAAATGTATCTTTTTAAGAAGAGGATATATCAGATGATTGTAAAGTCATAAAATTAATTCAGGTTATATATATTTTAACTCCAGTGCCAGCTGTTTCAACTCTTTTATAAAAATTACAGAAAACCAAATGATCTGTGATCATAAAAATGCTGATTCACAATATCCAAAATATAAGGATTTTACATATCAAGGAGCAAAACGTTCTATAATTGAGAATGTATACAGAAATATATCAGAATAATATATGCTCTCAAAATCATTTGATTTTATTTATTGAAATGTCCCTTCCCCCCACCCCCAATCTTAGTTACTATTCTTCTCGTTGCTGAGACAAAATACCTGATGCCCAAAATTAAGGAAGGAAAGGTTTATTTACAGTTCATAGAGGCTTCAGTCCATAATCAACTGGCTCCAAGGCAGGGTGGTGTGGCAGAGGGGCAACAGTTCATGGTAGCAGAAGACAGTAAAAGCAACAAGGGCAAAAAGGGAAAAGTACAAGACAAGGACTCTTTCTGTCCCTTACACTGTATGCAGGCTACCCAAACTAGGGTGAGTGTAGCACTCACACTCATAATCCCAGCACTAACAATAAATCAAACACAAGCTCTAGATTCAGCTGCCTCTGAAAGGCACCCTTCTCCCATGACTGCATGAGGCTTTGTGGGGACATCCGGACAAGACGCATAACACGCCTCTCAAGTAACATATTTATATGTTTCAATTCAAGTAATCATTAAGCACCTTATATATCAGGCACAAAATTGCAATGGTAAAGATGTCCTAATAGTCCTAATATTTTACTTGTATGTTTCCTGCAGTCATTACAAGATATAACTTTCCACAGTTCCAAATCTGAAATTATGCAGAAATGGGGTAACTGCAACATGCTTTTATCATAAATTCACATATATATGCAGATTAAAATAAATAACATTTGCCCATGAAAAAATGTTAAAGCAAATAATGATAAAGATACACAAGAGAATTTTGTTCTGGGTTATATTCCCCATGATATCTCAGAATATTAATCTATTAATAAATTTAACGGCAATTTTTAGAAGTGTAAAACTTAAAAATAGTTAACAAAACAGAAGAAAGTAATGGTTGAACCTATTCTGTATTTCCTCTTTCTACTTTCTTATGAGGAACTTCCCTGTGTAGGCTAGTATTCTTTATGATGTATAGAGTGACACAGAACATGTACGTCTAGTGTTTTTATGATCAGCATAAAACCAGGCACCAAAGTTGTGTGATCACAAAAAAAAAAAAGAAAAGAAAAAACAAACTTCTTTTCCTTTACTGCCACCTACTCTTCTTTTACCCCCACCCCCATAACCGGACAAGGAATCAAACATAATCATCAAAGTGCCACAGTGAAATCACACACATTCCAATCTGCATATATAAAAAGTTATCTGGAATAGATAAGTGATTGAGTTATCAGATGAATGCAGGTCTGTATCACACCCTACAGACCTGTAAATAGTTTTTTACGCTAATTTCTATAAAACTAAATAGTGGAAATTAACACAATTAACACATGAGCTTGAGATATCTAGATATTTCAACCTAAATTCATGTAGAAATTAAAATGCATTAAATGAGGTTTTCCAGCCTCAGTACTTGTCACTGATCTCTTTCATTAATTAAAAGCAAGAGCTCAGTAGGATTTCAACTGCCACAAATGTAAGAAAAAGGGATGATTTTCCTTCAGCATCAAGAAGACTATTAAACTCCCTGGTGCCACCCAAAAACATATATTAATAGAAACTAGGTTCAAAAATCAGAATTGGATGTACATTAAATTTTATTAAGACCCATAACTGAAGCACATCTCATGCTTATTTTTGCTTTAAAAGGATGTGCTTTTTATAATAGGAAAAACTTCCCAAGTACAGAAATGCATTACTGTAGTACAATGCTCATGGTTAAAACTTTAAATCTAAGTTATTATAGGCAGGATTCTATTGTGCAGAACATATTATATTCAAATATTCCAATGGAAGGAGTTTCAATTCCTACCTATGGTTTCCAACATTTTTTTCAAAGTTCAGTGCTTTCCTCTATAACGATTAAAAACAGCAACTAAAATGGAACCCTGGGGAGAAAAGAAATAAAATGTTAATGTTTTATCAGAACTTTATATTCTAAAACTATCCAAAAAACATTTGATTCCATTATAATTCCTTTGAGTATTAAAATCTTACTGGTTTAACTTAATATTGTTCTCTTTATAGGCAAAAAGTAGACATTTTATAACTTACTCAAAATGATATCAGTTTCCAACAGTACTTGTATAACAAAGGTGGCACAAATTTTAAGTAAGACGGTAGATGTTTCCAAAACACTTCCTTAAGAGGCTCTCAATATAGAACACTGTGATCTCAGATTAATGTACAGATCCTTAACCATAGAGTAAGGAGTTTACTTGAGTAAAGAAATCCGAGGGAAAAAATGTTAAAAAGAAGCTATAATCCTGCCATGAAATGATCACAGTCTTAACTGAGAAAATAATATACACATAGGCATTCAAAAAGAATGATGACATAAATCAATATATTGACCATTGGAAGGTAATACATTAAATCATGGATTAAAAATGGGATAAAAAAAGAAGTATAGTGTTAAATGTTTCTAAGGTATTTAAAATACTCTCCCATTGATGATAATCTTCCCATTCAAAAGAGAAAAACTTCTCAATTTCTTCAACCCACAAAGACCTCATCTTTCTGTAACAATGCTTAACTAGATTCTTTTCATACAGTTCTGCATTTCATACAGATCTGCATTGCAGACAGATCTGTATTGCACACAAATTTTCAATCTGCCAATGTCCACATCACTGACCATCTTCAATCTGTATTGGCCGATGATTCTGTACAAATGTTTCCATAGCTATATCTGTGTTAGCCTCACAGAAAATCCTGACGTCATTAGGAAGTCAGTTGATCATTCTTCCAGCAAAGGAAAGAAATCAATTACCACGTAACCTCATTCCTCATCTAGAAGATGAGACAGATAATTTCTGGGAAGAAAAAAGCAAAAACAAAAAACAACAACAACAACAAAAAAAAAAACCAAAAAAAAAACAGGTTGCCTAGACCCTTTCTGAAGGGAATACACATGGCAAAAAAGGAAGTGTACAATGTGGATGAGCAGATGTACAGAACATCAATGCCTACAATCTGCTCTCTGTAATAAAAGAAACAGTACTTACAATGCCAATTTAGAACACTACTGAAAACATCAACTTCATCCAGTCACATGGCTCAAATGCTGGCATGTGATTTTAATAGTGCCCTAGTTTCAAGAAAAGATGGTATTGGTTCTGAAATGTTGCACACTAAATACCAGTGTGTACTTGAGGAAGGGACCAATCATTTCAACTTCATTTTCCTAGAAAACATTCATCCAGAATCTTGTGATAAATGAGATAAATAAAGTATGCCAATTTACAGCTCACAGAATACCTCATAACTATAAAATGTAAATCTAAGATTAATGCTGAGTCCATACCAATGGTCATCAAGAGACAGAATACAGGATTTTAATTCCTATTTATGAGGATTATGGAATACCTCATAAAACAGCATCGTGGTGGCATATGTTCATAATCTCAGCACTCTGGGAAGCTGAAGCATGAGCATCACAGTCTCGGCAACTGTCTCAAAATTAAAAAAAAAAAAAAAAAAAAAAAAAAGGCTGGGGATGTAGCTCAGTGTGAGGCCCTGGTTCACTCCCCAGTACCACAAAAAACAAATTAAGTTAAATAGTATACTATTAGGTACCTTCTTTAATAATTATCTTCTGATAATTAAAAAAAAAAGTAAGGATATCCTAGTACAAGACAGTCTGTTTCTATTTTAATATGTTTCTGTCTAATTAAATAACCAGGGGCATGCATGAAAACAATGGCCAACCATGGGCAAGAAAGTCTGACAACCCAACCACTAACAAACTCAAAGCCCTCATTAAGTTAACTATCTTTGCTGAATATAAATCTATTTACAAATGAATAACATTTATAAAGCACTTAAACAAAAAATTACAAGTATTAGGGGTTGGTGTGTACAATAAAATTTAGTTTCTTCCATTTTCCCCTACAAAAAATTAGTTCAGAAAGACAGGCAGTATTCAGGACATGGCAAGAAGTAGTTGATGAATTTAGAGGCTCACTGATTTATGAAGAGTGCAGAGAATGTAAAGCATGCAGCTGCCAATTGAGAAAAACATTGCTGTCCAAAGTTCACCAACAAGTTAGTAATGAAGAAACAGAATTATACCCCCTTCCAAATAAAAACACTTATCATATAGCTTTAAAAAAATAAAACCAATTCAGCTGCAAGTCATTAGCAGTAGCTCTTAAATAAAAGCACTACCACTGTGGACTTTAGTCATTTTTCAGAAAGTATAGTTTCACTGTTTTTCTCTTATGTTCTCATTTTCATAAATAAAAACAGCTTTTGGAAGTTTCCAAGGAACTTGATCACAGTAATCAAGGCAAAGAGATACAAGTTAAAAAAAAAAAAATTGTTCCTTTCTCTGCATTTTGGAAATCACTGGTAGGTCTGTAAAGAAAGACATGTACTGTTCATACAGGTTTAAACAAATCATTTTTAAAATACAAAGTTTTTAAACTACCAAGAAAACACCTCTTTACAATAATATTCAAAGTACACTTGAAAACATGACTGATAGGCTAGGAATGTAGCTCACAGGTAGAGCACTTGGTTAAGCATGAACCAATCCCTGGGTTTGACTCACCACCACCATCAAAAAAAAAAAAAAAAAAAAAAAAAAAAAAAAAAAAAAAGCTGGTGTATTTCAAGGTATTAAAACCCTCAACACAAGCATTAACAATATTCCAATGGTATACTACTTCTGCTCTTAGGTGTATCACTATTTGGTTATAATTCAACCTACAATGTCTCAAAGCATTCTGTGTCTATGAGGCATATATTACAATGTGAGAGAGCAAGGACCCGACTATCTTGTTCCCCATAGTATTTTATGTAACACTCTTCTCTAGATAAAACACAGGCAAGTTTAAAGACCTATTCAAGGTCACCAAGTAATAAGTAGGAAAAGTTGGAATTTGAAATAAATCATTCCCAGTTTCAAAGACTACACTTTTCATACTATCTCATATTTTCCATACGAACTTTTAAAAAAATAATTTCTCATGGTCGAAATATACTGTCACATTTGAAAAATAAGGTTCAAGACAATATATAGTTATTTCTTGTATAAGAGAAAATGTTTGTGCAAGTAAAAATTGATAGATGCATGTTTGCAAAGCATAAGAAGTACGTGTAAATAAAAAATAATAGGTATATGTTTATAAATCTTAAGAGGTACATGTTTATAAACTATTTCTGCAAGTTTTTCAAAGACACCAACAGTGAATGGGATGTGACAGAACCAGAGAACGCTGAAATTTACTCTTCATTGTCTTCTTTTTTCAATATATCTTAATATGGACTAGCCAGATTTAGTAAATAAAAGTACATGTTGTTTAAATTTGATTTCCAAATTGGACATGGTGACACATGCCTGTAATTCCAGTCCTCAGAAGTCTGAGGCAGAAGGATCGAGGTGGGCTTAAAGCCAGCCAAAACTACATAGTGAGACGCTGTCTCAAAAAAAAAAAATTGATTTCCACATAAATGAGTAACTTTAAATGTATGTCTTCAAGAATATTTGAGTTATATTAAAATCTAATTTGTTATTTATCTGAAATTCAAGTTTAATGTGACATTATTTGTTATGTTATCTGGCAATCTTATTATATATATATTTGGCTAGAAAAGTTAAATTTAAAAAATCATTTTTAAGTTAAGATGTGTGTCCCTCCTGTCATTATGACAGAGTTGCCAAATCCTTAATAAACCTCTAAAGGTTTTCCCTATGATCACAGGATTCCACAAAGACTAGTTGATAACTCTAGTTTCAGGAGATAAAAATCAAATAATATTTGGTGTCACTAAGAAACAGAAACTGACTAGTAATCAATCACCTTACTTTCCAACAAGTTGTACTATGGGTAGGTACAGCTTTTACGTAGTACAGAATCAGTGCTTCAAACAACATACATCATTTGGCTCAATGCAGATTTCACAGCAACTAACCAACGAAAATATGTTTTGTACTAAAAATAACTATGTAGAAAAAATGCCTCAAAGCACATAAAATTAAGATACCCTAAAAAATTCTGATAAAAACATACATTAAAAGAGCTTGTTGTAGTGGGGCTGGGGGTTTAGCTAAGTGGTACAAGGGCCTATCTAGCAAGTGCGAGGTCATGAGTTCGATCCCTGGTACCACAAAAAAAACAAAACAAAACAAAAAAAACTTGTTGCAACAGTTTGTGGCTTGTCCGAGTTGTTCAGCATCTGTTATTGCATTTAAATTTAGCATTTATCTCATTCGTCATTGCCTCTGCACCACCTGAAGTTAGCACAGAAAAGTGAGACTGCAGTGATTTGCAGAAAGTTTACCTAAATTCAATTGCTTATGATAGCATACTTACAGGTAGTAAATTGCCTAAACTCAACTGCTTATAACAGCATATTTACACTTTCAGTCATTATTCAAACTTTTGTGTAACATTACTAAGCCACTGCTCCAAAAGCAAAAACAGCATGTAAACACCCAGCAGAAAATAATCTTTAACATGTGTTTTTTTAATATGTTCTTTTGAACATCTCGCTTTATTTTTATAGGCTTTGATCCAAAAAGCGGTCCTCAACATAATTTTTATTTTAAAATTCACCATTTTAAATCTCCCTGAATTCCTGCAAGACTGACAGAATTTATTATTTTGTTCTCCAAAACTAAAGAAAATTAGGAGTGTCAACTTTACAACATACTTCAAATAGTGATTGGGTTTTTTTAATTGATAGTACTGCACTTCCTTTGTAAAGCCATAAAGTACTTACACAAAGTAAAAATACTGACAGAGTTAGAAGAAAATTCAAATTCTGTTACTCGTTGATTCAGCAAATGTACACAGTACATACATGACTAGTGGCCAAATTAGATACATGAAGATTCAGTCTGGAAACTCAATATAAGTAAATGAAAGAAAAAGAAGTAAACAGAATTAAAATACAGAAACAAAAAAAGCAACTCTCAACCCAAAATGGGGAGTTAAGGAAAGCTTCCTGGAGTAAGGGACCCCCATGCTGGGTCCTGAACAAGTGTCAGTTAAAGTACCATGTGTAAAGTCCTCCTGCAAAGGCAAGAGTATACTGTACCTTCTGAGCACTACAAGTTTCTTATACCTGGCTGAGGCTGGGGGAGAGGGCAAGGACAAAGTGATGAGACTGGAAGTGTATAAGGTCAAATTACCAAGGGAGCTGCAACCATTTTTAAAACATTCAGATTCAATTTGCAGTTTATTTTGGCAAAGTGTGTGACATGGTCAGACTGTGTTTTGGAAATATCACTCTGGTAATGGTGTGGAAGTCGTAAAAAAGTAAGAGAAACTGGAAGTAAGGAGGCCATACAAGAGGCATTTTGAGAAATAGAGATGGAAATGAAAAATAAATCAAAATGGGAAAGAGATACAAGTGGTTAACAGCTATAAGCAACATGACCTGATAATGCACTGGTGAAGATCACCCCAGGATGATTCTCAGATATCCTACATGAATTACAATTAGATGGCAAAACCAGTCACCAAGAGAGAGACCATTTAAAAAGCAACAATGCTGTGACCATTCTAGACATGAAGCTCTAGCCTCATTAAGAGTTTGTATGGCTAAGTTGTACATCATTTTGCTACTGTGGACTGAACTATATTTCCCCAAAATTCGTAGGTTGAAAACCTAACCCCCAATGAACTCATTTTGGAAACAGGGTATTTAGAAGCTATTAAAGTTGAAGAAACTCAAAAGATGAATTCCAATTTCATAGAACTGGGGGCCCAACAGGAACAAAAGAGATCTCTCTGAACAAGCACTGAGAAAAGGTGATGACACAACAAGAAGGTGGCCGTCTACAAACCTGGAAAAAAGTCCTCATTGGAAGACAAACCTGGCCAGAACATGATTTGGGGCTTTCCATCATCCAGATATATGAAAGAATAAACTTCTATTGTTTAAGCCACTCAATCTACAATTCAGTGCCTATGATTTTTTTTAAGGCAGACAAAGCTGACTAATTCATATTTACATCAACCAACAACCCCTGCTCCAAGAAATATGGTACCACATGCTATGCTACACATTCTCCTTCAATCTTAACCAAAAGAAGCAGAATTGTGTTTCTTACCCAAAGGAAGCCAATCTATGTGTTGACTTGAAAGGTAGAAACAGGCTGGAGTTTTTCTTGCAAACTTAAGAAATATTAAGAGAATAAGCCAATCACTGGTGGAGGTAGAGTCAAAAAGATAGAGGGCATGAAGAAATCAGAATGCCCACATGCAAAACTGAGTTTTGAAAGAACAAAAACAAGTCAGTAAATCAAGAAAGAAACAAGTGACAATAAGGTGTTCCTTGGGAGAGTTAACACAGCTTATGAGAGTAAAACATACTAACTGGTCCCTACAGATACACTGACAACCACTGTCAAGGTGAATTCCATTTTGTCAGAAGTACTTTGTATGTATGTTCCACTCAAACATGCCTATTAAAACCTGCTTTAGTATATCAGCATATCATCTCATCCTAAACAAACCAATGCTCTCTTGTAATCCTTCCTTAAGAAATGCCATTCCTCCTTTAACTGTTAAATTTGGGTATTCTACTTCCAGTAAAACTTTCAGAGAGTTTACTGGCAAAGAGAATTTTAATAGTACCACTGAGATAATTAAGAATCCACAGGGGAAATTGTTGCATTAAAAAACAAGACATAGGAAGCTGCTACTTCTCATGAGTGAATATTATGATAATATAGTATTTAGTTTCAGAGTCTAAGGCATCAGATCTAAACCTAACAAAATACAAGGCCACTGTTGAAACAACTGATAAGTGATCATTATATAAATGAAATGTATGAACAACATTTACAAATAATGAATATACTTCTAGCTATAAAACTCCATTCACAGATCAATAAAAATGCTCTCACTTCAAAATCCTTGAGGAAAATAAGTCAAATATGTACATAAAAATTTAAAGTGCAGTTAAGATAACAGAAATTGAAATAATATAATTTATAGGTCAAGAAAAAAAGATGAAACAGAAAATATTCAAGAAATCTAAAGGAGATTACGAAATAAGCAAAATAAATAAGAAACAAGAGGAATGAAATCAATCTAAATATTTACATTCACAATAAACATGAAAAGATTAGACTCACTTGTGAAAAAAAGTTTTACAATCCAGATTTCAAAAATTAAACTGAGACTTGTTTTATATAATTTCCCTATATTTTAAATATAAGAATATAAAAATGCATGTATGTACTTTCATCATATTCAACAATCTATTAAAAGAGCCCATTCTAAAATCTCAGGGATAGTTACTTTCAGAAGTGAACACATGAAAGTGGTAGGTTCAAATCAAGGCTAAAGGGGGGACTTAACTTTCTCAGTTTTTTTTTAGGAAACTATATTTTTATAGTGTTTTAAAGTAAATCAGGTGTGATGGTACGCACTGCAATCCTATCTACTGAAGAGGCTAAACCAAGAGGACTGCGAGTTTGAGGCCATCTAGGCAACTCAGTGAGACCTTGTTCTCAAAATTCTTAAAAGGGATAGGGATGTAGACCAGCAGCAAAGTGCTTGCTTAGTATGTGCAAGGTCCTAGGTTCAAATGCCTTCACTGCAAAATATAAAGAATACATTGAAAAAGCAATTGTGTCAAAATATTTATGAATAAAATGGTACATCTCAGATTTGTTTCAAAAGATGGGAATGGACAAAGAAACAACACTGGGAGTGAACCAATGCCAACCGTTAGAAATATGAAAAATTTCCTCAGAATTTAATATCTCATAAAGACTCTCCAGTTTTCCAGTTTTACTATTAAAAACAAAGCTTTATTCTGATTTTCTGATAGCTACTCGGTTTCTAGTTTTATGAAGCTGTTTTAGATAAAAGCCTCAAAAGCAGGTGCTTGTGACTCTGGACTGGCCAACTCCATGTCAGAGAGCAGCAGGGTAGGAAAGGATGAATGACTGTTGCTGGTCTGCTACAATCCACACCAAAAATATCACAACAAGGAGTAAACCCAAGAAAGTATGTAAGTGTAAGGCTTTCCATTAAAAGAAATTCACCTTTCTCTTTCACATATATTCAAATGACAATTCAATATAAGGAGCAATCATAATAGACGTAAGATAATACTAGTCTAGTGATTCAAATTTATATGCATAAATCAAAAGATTCCACATACTTTAAGCAAGTTTTGCAGAAAATAGTATTATCTCATTCCTTTCTGAAACATTTCCTAATGGGAGAAAAAAATTAACTAAAATACACAGGATATAGAATATAAACTGTTCTTCTACTTATAGGTGTAATTACACAAGAAATGGTAACACACGTTTATTAAATTTGCTTTGGTTTTGAAGGTTCCTTTTATTTTTAAGATGGCTAACCTGAAGTAAAGTGCTTTTTCCTTTCAAAATGTATGTTGCAGATTTCCAAATGTGCGCAGATGTTAAATCTTACAATAAACATTTTATACAAGTCATACCAAGTGCCACAATTACATTTTGAAATATTTTGTGGTATTTTTAATTAAGTTCCTTTATTTACTATTTATTCTCTAATATAAAGCTGACTTTAGCAGTGAAAGGAGCCTCAAAAAATATGCAAGCTAATACTAATGTGGATTACATAAATCAGTGATGTCTGAGAGGACAATCCTGACCTGCTACTACTCAACTCTTTAACATGCTTTTTAACTTTCCTTCTCAAAACATGTATTATTACAGAAATCAATTTTGTTTATAATTTACTGTATCATATTTATTTCTGTTCCCCTGCATCTTCATCCATATTTTTAAGAGTCCAAAATATATGGGTACCCACTGTTACATACTTTCGATTCATAATTTCTCTTTTAATATACTCCTAAAGCATAGGACCCGTTTCTCCAAATTGTTAACTCACACCAAACACAGTGACTCAGGAGAAAGATTCAGATGCCTCTGAAAGTAAAAATTTAGCTTTTTCTGTTCTCTCATTCCCTAGTTAAACTCAAAAGAATTCTGGTTGTTGGGCAGCTTGTAGGTTTGGCACTACATTTTTACAGTTGAGAGCCAACATACAGCATGCCAGGCATACTTCTTAGACAGAAACACGCGCAGGGGTTACTCTAAGGGCTGCTCTTCCTGGTGAATGACACGTCAATGCCAGTGTCCAGAGGCAGCCAGCTGCTGGAAGGGCACTCACTCCAGCCATATTTTTTGGGGGAAACCTGAAACACACAGAAGGATTAACAGAACTCTCAGGTGCAATTCCTATGCTGGTAACAAATTCTCCAGAGAAACTGCTTCATGTTTTGCCTTCTGCCCTTTTGCCTGCCTGGAATAAAGCAATTCTCTAAGGATCCTGGGCAGACTGTGCCCTTGGTGCTTATAAAAAGCATGGATCCTCAAAGCACCCCCATGGGACCCAGAATACAGGCCACAGTTGGTCTGTGTTAGGACTTAGCAACTGTAGGAAGAGGGAACAGATGAGATGTGTCATTCCCTGTGCACTCAGGGACAGGGTTTTCATTGAGTTGATCAGATCTCAATGATAATACTGGGGCACAACAACACATGGCTTTGTCAGTTGTAACCAAGTGATTTCTCAGAGAAAAGCCCTGTAGAATAGTAAATAGACACAAACTTTCCAATACAGACAAAACTGTAACTGGGAGATGGAAGAGTAGACCAGAATATTAACCACATTGCCTCAGCTTATTCCTTATCCACCTACTTCAAGTTTACACTATTTTTCTAAGATCATTTTCTAGGGCTTTCCCTCTAACTCTTAAAATGATACTATTTTTACTACTTTATTATTCCAAACTCTATGTCCCATTCTGGAATCTTCTCTATAACAATTATGAAGCCTATCATCTATCATATCGCCTACTCAGGTATCACTGCACTATAAATACTATACATAATTAGATATTTTTATCCTTCCTCATCAATCACAGCTTTCTAAATTCAGTTTCTGGCATCCACGCTATCCCTTTGTTATAAATGGATAGGAATAAAGATATAATTTATAAACTTTATGCAAGACAGAGCAGGCTCAAATTTCTGATCACAAGTCCTCTGGGAGGAAATCAGCATATAAGAGTAATAAATATGGCTGCTTTTCTCTCTTAAGTGCTTGTGATGACTAGCTTGGTTTCCCCTAGGTGAGTTCCAGCTCTGTGCAGAAAGTACCAAACACATTCTGTGAGTGATCATGCTCCCATTCTCAGTACATTCTTCATAATACTTTTTGGTCAGCAATCAGAATTGCTTTCCTCAAACTCAGATATCAGAAGAAATAAATCAACTTTCTTTTATAATTATTAAGGCTTAATTATTGAAAGATGCAAAAAAACTGAAATATTTTATTATTTTCAAATACACACTTTGCTAACTCTAGAGTCTGTAGATGTGGAAATAGAAGATCAAAGAGATTATTAATGTTTTCAATGTCACCTAATCACACATTTTATTTAGCAACCATACTTCTACAGTTACTATTGTAACTGCTATTATATTATTATTATATAACTATTATTATATATAGGCTTTTTGAAAGCCTATATAGTAAAATATCAATGATTATCTGAACAGTTTTAGCAGAAAGCAATTTCATTCATCTACAAAGGATTTGAGAACAGTGGAAAAAGGAAGAAGGAATTAAGAAGGGAGACAGATTAAAACCTTACTCAATCAAACTGGATGTCTATCCTGACTAGATGCACTAAGTAATAAATTGTCCACAGCATTCTTCTTATTACAAAAAGCAATCTTATTTCTCAGGCACAAATCCACCATCAAACACTCTTTTTGAAGAGCAGAACTTTCCAAATACATATTCATGACTGGGATGTCTAAAATGTATGCTCGGTAATAACCCACCAATTTAATAATCTGTTATTTGGTGCTTCTAAAAATGCCACTCACTATCAAAGAGTAATAAAATTATACTTAAGAATTAGTTGCTATTGCATTTACTAATAATGATTCTTCCTGAGAACAAAACAGTTTCCACCAATGAACGCTTACACACCAAACTTGCATCATTTTTATGGTTCAAAACAGAACTGTTTATGAAATATCTTTCATATATCCTTTTTTCTTAAGCAGAACATATGTGGTCACACATAAGTATTTAAAGATTCCCATGATCCGATAAGAAAACAGAGACTCATAAAGATAGTGTTTTTCTCTAAATACATGAAGCTTCTAAGTAATAGAGCCTACATTTAAACCCAACCCAAGACTGTACAGTATCAAAGACAAGCCTCTTTGCACTAAATCACAGCTCTGGGCTCTACTAATAACAATGTGAGAAAGAAAACTGTTATTTACTTTCACATTAAGTAGCCCAAAGCAGCTGTGCTTTTAGTTTTCCCAAGTTATTTTATAAAGTTCTCTTGAAAAAACAATTATCATTTTACTAGCTGTGAGATCATAGGTAAATTGCCTAACTTCTCCAAGCTACTTTTTCTGCTTTGTAATGTGGGCAGTAACAATAACATATGTTTGGAAGGAACAGACATACAAAAGCTATTTGCTAGTATTATTTTGTATTTTATTTTGTGTCTATATGCCAATTTCTCTATTTTCCAGCTTCCAACTGCTATCAGATTATGCAGGCTTATTAAATCAGTAATTCCTTGATACAAATCAAAATCAGTGATTTCTGGAATAAGAACTACAAACTAGAAGTCTTATCTATGCAATAAAATACATACTTTTATGACACCCTTTCCATTACTGAAAACTTTTTATTTTGGTGGTACTGGGCATTGAACCTACATCCTTGTACCACTTAGTTACTTCCTCCACCCTACTTTTCCTTTTGTCTGAAACAAGGTCTCCTTAATTGCCCAGGGGGCACTGGACTTGTGGTTCTCTTGCCTCAGCCTCCTGAGGAACTGGGATTACAGGCATGCACCAGGAAAACTTGTTTTATATTACCGAGGGTCTCAAAATTACGCTCTATGGTTCTTCAAAGAGGAAATGAACCTGAAAATTGAAAACTACAAAATTCACCTTAGTCACATTGTGACACTTACAAGTATCACTTATAAGTTAACTGCCAAAAAAGACAAATGAAAACAGAGCAGTTTAATGTATGGCAAGAACAAATAAACAATTAAGGGAGAAAAGGAAGAAATAATGAGGTGAGGAATCTAAAAGGAAGAGGAAACACACAGATGAAGCGCCAATGAGATGATTTAGAAAGCCCTCACAAAATTCCTGACTACTCATTAGGCCAATAGGAGATAGAGCAGAATGTTGCCAGTGGATACACAGAAAGAATGGAATCACTATCTCTACCAAAGCAAAATCTGATCTCAAAGAAAGAACTTAGTTTTATTTTCTCTCTTACCAAGTAGCAAAATACAGTAAGTCATCAAATCTGAGCAGTTTCTTGTGACTCGCTTGTCGGAATCCCATAAAATAATGTGAAGGAATTTAGAAATGTGCTATAGAAGCCTTAAACATTGTTATTATTAACAAATTTAACAATAATATTAGTATCACAATAGCTAAACTGGTAGTTTCCTAATTTCGAGAAAATCAATAGCAAAACAATATAGATATTAATCTAGCTTTATAGAGATGTATATTATATATAAAAAAGACCATATTATTTCAGAAACAGTTAAGCACTTACATTTTTCTGAACATGAGACATAGGTGGATTTACCATAAAGATACTTTACACAGAGTCCTTTCACTCTTCTTCAAATGAAGTATGTGTGTGTGTGTGTGTGTGTGTGTGTGTGTGTGTGTGTATACTATGCTAGGCAGGCAAGCATTCTACCAATGAGTTAGCATTACCAGTCTTCAAATTTTCTAATTTTATACTTAGAAATTTGTTATTTTTATTTAAGAGGTATATACCAATTCTATAAATTTCAGGTTCCCCTGCCTCCATCAGTGAAGCATATTGCAAAGAATAAGGAGAGTCTAAGTTCTGGCCACTCAACTGAATAGGAACTCTGCAATGTGATGTGCTAGTAACCCAATACCATTACCAGGAGTCACAACGCATTTGGAGATGTGACACATGAACCCTATCTTAAAGGCCATACAGATTAAGGTGATGTGGGGGAAAGCCATTTCTTGGTGAAGTAAAGATTATCAGCTAAGGCAATGAAACCATTAAAAATCCTGAATAATTCAGGAGAGTGGGGCCACAGGCCTCAGTGCAATAAAGAGAGAAGACAGGAAAGCAATGCTTTCATGAGCTTCTTGAGACTTTGCTCTGCAGGCACAGTGAAGCACACATAGACTGGGGAGAGAGACGAGGGCTAAGAAGGTTTTAAAATTTATTTTCTGGAAAAACATTCTGGCAACAGGGTAAATAATTCACAAGAGAGAAAATGAATAATAGTACCAAGACAAGATGTTAAACTGCTGAAAAAAACCAACATAAAACACTGATGGGCATGACGGTACACACTTGCAATTCCAACACTGTGAGGATCCTGAGTGAGAATCTTGCTTGGGCAACTTAGTGACTTATGGAGGCCCTGTATCAAAATTTGAAAAACAAATTATAAAGAACTCAAAAACATTAATTCCCCTTCCCCCAAATAAACGATCCTATCAAAACTGGAGAAAATGAAAGGAATAGACACTCCACAGAAGTACAAGTAGGCAACTAGCATCTCTAGTTATTAGAGACAGGCAAATTAAAACAACACTGAGATTCTATCTTACCTTAAAAAGAACGGCCATTAGCAAGAAATCAAATGCTGGAGAAGTTGCCAGAGGAAAAATAACCCTTCTACAATTGTTGGTGAGAATATAAATTAATACAACCACTATGAAAATCAGTATCCTCTCCTAAGTATCTTCCCAAAAGAGTTAAAAGACATTACAGTGATACATGCACACCCATACTTATACAGGTACAATTCATAAATCTTAAAAGCAGCCTATATGTCCATTTATATATTTCTGCTATAAAGAAGAACGAATTCGAGTCATTTGTAAAAAAATGGGTGCACCTTGAAAGCATATTAAGTGAAGTAAGTCAAACATATAACCTTAAATACCGCACAGTTTCTCTCAGATGAGAAATGCCAAGTACTGAGGTAGGTGGAGCGTTGTGAGTTTGAGGCCGGCTTGGGCTACAACGCGAGCGCAAGGCCGGCCTGAGCTACATAGTGCGACCCTGCCTCAAAAAAATCAGGGCCGAGAGTTTGGCTCAGTGCCTTAAGCGCCTGCCCTGGCAGGCGCGAGGTTGTGAGTTCAATCCCTGGTGCCTGAAAAAAAAAAAAAGAAATGCCAAGTATAAATAAAGTTAATAACACACTAAAAGAGAGATAAAAGGCAACAGGGAGAATACAATCCACTGCAAATGAAAAGGGAACCAAGAGATGGAAGGAGGAGGGAAGAGGGGCAGGGGAAGGGGATGTAAAAAAGAATTCAGATGTGTGATATACAAGTACCTATACTCACAATGAAAGCATTCATGCATCCCGAACATTAATAAATAAATAAAACCTGCCACAATCCTCTTATTTATCTCTGTACTAAACCAAAACAACTCTACCTTTGGGTCTTCTGTTAACTGAGTATGTATACACCAAAGAAGATAAAATTTGCCCACACCAACACACACAGTAATTCTCATAATCTGTACTGACAAACTGCTACAAAGAACTGAGTACTCCTCTGAGAGCAGAATGTTACTCTCTAAATCTGCTGATAAGCTTGTCATTCAGTAGTAGCCTGCACTGCTGAGAATATACCGAGAAAAGTCAGCAAGAGATGACAATGTATACCTTGCTGGCAGAATTGAAACTAGTTTAGATAAAGAAAAATTGCATAAATATCAATTAATATAAACCTGAACGTGCACTTTAACCATATTAGATAAACAAGCATGGACCAATTCAAGCTCCTAATTACTAATTCACCAACAGGTATCATAAAAAAACTGTAGGATTCACTAAGGACATTCTGACAACTGGTATTGTCTATCTGAGAATATGCTGAATGTTCTTTCTTTCAATTACAGATGTTCATTTGCTTTTTTGGCTCATTTACTACTTAACTATATTGATTAACTGTATTTCCCATGATACTTACTCAAAGGACTATAAATAAGGTCATACATGAATTTTTACTTTTGTAACAATCCAGAAGCACATTTCTTTAAATGATGTTCTGTCTTGCTGCTGTTACTGATTGCTGTAATTTCGATTAAATCATCAGAAAGTAGAAACATACAGTTAAAATGACCCCAGAAAAGGCTGAATGGTTCGTTAGTACATGTTTTCAGAAATTGTTTTCTTGATTGCATCTGTCCATACAGCTTAGATGTATCATCTGGACTGTGTTGACGAGTATAAGTATGGTAATCATTAGCCACACTTACCTGTTAAGCACTTGAAATGTGGCTGGTTCTAAATAAGATTGCTGTACATGTAAAACACACAGTAGATTCTGAAGGTATTCAAAAAGAAAGTAAAATACTTCATTAAATTTTATACTTACTGCATGTTGAAATAATATTTTGGAGAAATTGGATTAAATATATTATATTGTTTAATTTCATCTGCTTCTGCTTCTTTCCTGTGGCTATCAGACAACTACATATAGGGCTTACATTACTGGTTGCAGCTGATCTACAATGATCTCGATTTCTAGATCATTCTCTCTCCATTTCTTAACATGTTCAATGGTCATCCTTGGAACATACACAGAATATCAATCATGTGAACTCTCTGGAATGAAATCACTCTTCTGTTATAAAACTCACTATACGATTATCATATAAATCTATCAGGAGTGACAGATAACTCCAACAAAAGTGGCAAAATTACTAAAAATATACAAGTAGATGAAAATTTATCATATCTGAAAACAAAGCATTAAGATCAGTACTGAATCAAACTGTGCTGTGCTTAAATCCTACACAATGTAGGATACAAAATCTTATGGGAAGTCTTAATATTCACTGACCTCTTGTTATTTTTTATTTTACTTAATGTGAAAGATCAAATATTTTAAATTATTTTATTTTAAAATTGTCAACAGAATTTTCTAAAATTACTAATTACATGTTCTGAAACAACTAAAATTTAACACTGTAAATATCAAGGGGGCACTTAAATTCTATGTGTATAGAAAAAAGGGGCATAAATTTTAAGACAACTGAGAAACACTGTCAAATACAAAAGCCTAATACACAAGTGAATCTAAAAGGAATTAACAATGTTCCCCCCAAAATGTCACTTTGATATACACATTATTTGAAGCTGAAGAAGTAGCATACACAGGAGCACTCTCTGCCTTTCCTTTTCTTCCCAAAAGCAGGGCAGAAAAATTGCCTTTGCCAATACTGCCTAAATTTACCCAAGCATGGTGGCACATGCCTGTAATCCCAGCATTCAAGAAGCTGAGGCAGGAGGAATGCTCAAAGTTTTGAGGCCAGCCTGGGCTACACAGTGAGTTCAAGACCAGCTACAACTACATAGTCAAAACCTTGCATCAAAAAATATGTAAATATGTATTTCATAAATTTCTACTGGTAAAGATATTCCCTACTCACTGGACACGGTGGTGCACAACTGTAATACCAGTGCTCAGGAGGGTGAGACAGGAGGATCACCACAGGCCAGCCTGAGCTACACAGTGAATCTGAGGCTATCCTGGACTACATATTGAGAACCTGTCTCAAAAAGAAGGTGCAGAGAGGGAAGGGAAATGGCTCAGTGGCACAGCATGTGCCTGGCAAGCACAAGGTTGTATTTGATTCCTGATACCAAAAAAAAAAAAAAAAAAAAAGGGGGAGGATTAAAGGATGTCCCATATTATGGGGCGAAAACTCTTCTTAGTTTCACTCTTACTATGAAAATACTATAGAGGCCCGCAGGTCTAACCACCAGGTAGGTATTCATTTCTGCATACCCTCATGCATTTAAATTTAAAACATTAATTAAACTTGTATACCTTTTTTTCCTACTGTTAATCTATCTTTTGTGAGTTTACTTTATAGGCCTCAAGTATAGAACCTAAGAAGGTAAAATTTCCTGTCACCCACAAAACCAAAAGAATGAATGCACAGCAAGAAAACAGAAAAAATACAAGAGTATTCCACACTATTAAAAACTCCTTAATGGTATACCCACATAATTGAATATCACAGGGCAATAAACAGATGAAACTATGAATATAAGCAACATGACTGAATCCCTAATTACATAATGAAAAAAGTCAGACAAAAAGTTTAAATATACCATGACTCCATTTATTTAAAGCTCTAATGAATGGAAACTAATACACAATGTAGGGCACATATCAGTGACAACTTGGAGATGAGTAGATAGGGAGGCAGGAAAGAAAAATGGAGGGCATAAGGCAGTTTGGGGTAACAGATACATTCACTTGCCCTGACAGAAGAGATCCCTTCATAAGGACCAGGATTCAACAAATTGTACACTTCTAACATTTTCATGTGTGGTGTGTATCAATTCTAAATAATACTTACACAGCCTTGGCCTCTGAGAAAAGGGTGAGTCCTGACACTGAGTTCACACACAACAAATGTTCACTGAATCTAAGGAGCTGGCAAGGAAGCAATAATTCAGGCCCAGGGGCTATCTCTTGTTTTCCTACTTGGGCCACTAAGCAGATCTAAAACTACTTAATGACTTAGCTTGATCCAATGTATACGCAGCCAACTGTATCACAGAAAAGTCATTCTGAAACTGTACTTTTCTCTAAAATGGCTCAGGATGATTACATTTAGTACTCTCAGGAAAATCATGAACTGAATGTGGTAGACAAGGGGAGGATCCTCAGGAAACACTCTAAGCCAAAAGTTGGAAATGAATGTCCAGAGGCCAACTTCATAACTGACTTATTAAAATGAAATTCCTTTGGGAGACCAGTGGGTAGGAGAGAGTGATAAGTTACCAAACCTATGATATTTTGTTATAGCAGCCCCAAAGGACTCAGACATGATTCTTGCAATGTATAACAGAAGCTGTGCATACCTGCTATATTAGAGAGGGTTTTTAAAACTGTAGAATAATCTTTAATTTTTATGACCCTATTTCATGACTGTACTATGTAACTGATGCCCCATGAGCACACACTGACAGATTCCCTTGCCCATTTTTGCCCATCTTCCAAAGTCAGTGCCCTAAAGCATGGTTCCCTGGGACTGATCTGATTAAATGCTATCAAGTTTTCCTAAAATAACTATGACTTTAACATTTAATTTGAAGCAGAGGTCGAGATTTTTAAGAATTCACTTTCCACCATGTCCTCGTGTCATATGGAAAGCTTCATATAGCTCTGCAAAAGTCTAGAGATGCTGATTTAAACAAATGCTGCTACTGTCAATTCAAGATGTACTGATATTTAATAATGTCCTATTTATCCCCACTGAAAAAAGATGATCAACATTATTTACTGATAAAACAGCTATGTTTATTTGTTGTATCTAAATAATTTAAGAGTCTCACTTCCAAAACATGAAGAGGGTTTATTTGTTTTTGAGGGGAGTCATATATAGGTGTGAGAATTACAGGCAATATTTTTTGTCTTTTTCTACCCTTGCCTATGTATTCCATATTTTAAACAATGTGCTGGTTTTGTGATTAAAAAGTTACTGGTAGGTAAATTTATGTTTTGATCATGAATAATGACTGTAAAAAATAGACTAAATGGTAAACAATCCCACTGTTACTGAAACTACTTTCGTTAAATTATCAACAAAATCTAAGGAGTTTCTTAAGACTGTGTGTGTGTGTGTGTGTGTGTGTGTGTAGTTGATGTTTCTGGTTTTCCTCTTTTTTATACATGTCCTTTCTCACTTTTCTCTTATTCATTTAATTGACAGCATCTTAGACCTGGAGGTCAAGTGGTTTATTAGAAAATAACCATGAATATAGCTTTTGGAGATACAAGTAAAGCTAAACAGAAGATAACGATTAGATCTGGCTAAAACAAACAAATTCAACCACCAAAGACAGACAAGAAGAAAAAACACGTAGCAATTTCAGTCTTATTTTACTTTTTAAGTAACTCAGCTGGCCAGAATTGGAGGAATGGCTTAACATTCTCTAATTTAACAAATTTAATTTCAACATATAAAAGAAACTTTTTCATTTTATTATATATAACAATGTATATTTTTAATCTTGTACTTTTTCAAAACAGAAAAATTTCCCGGGGGGGAGGGGGCAGTAGGGAAGATTACACCAAATATTATTCCACAAAACATGCATCGGACATGGAGTTTTTAAATCAATGTAATTTAAAGAACACATTTTGCTGTTTTACTCAGATACAAAAACTATTATGTTTCCCCAATAAAACCCTTACCAAATTTAACATTTTATTATTTGTTAAATGAAATGAGAAATATTTTAAGTTAGAATACAACTGCAAAACACTAGACAACTAGAATTCATTTACAAAACATTAGGAAACTAGTGCTCTGTCCATAAAAAGAAAGCGACCCACTAGCACAACTTGCCTGAGAACACTTAGAGAAAACAAATAAGTGTCCTTAGGCTAAAGATAAAGTACCCCTTTCCTTAAATGACAGTTTCCCTTTATTCCCAAGTATTAAATTACAACAATGCTAGACCACCACAACAGCCTCCTCTTTGACCTCTCTCTATTATTCTGAACCAGTCCATACTTTTGGCTCTCACCAGCCTACAGTCCAGGTATCTTTAAGAATTCTGTTAAGGGTTGGGGGTTTTGCTCAACAGGCACAAGTGCCTGTCTGGCAAGCACAAGGTCAAGAGTTTGATCCCGGGTACCAAAAAAAAAAAAAAAAAAGAATTCTGTGAAGAGCTGGTTCTGTGGCAGAATGTTTGCCTAGTATGCATGAGGCCCTGGGTTCAATCCCAAGCATTGCCAAAAGAGAACATTGCGATGGCCTGAATTGTGTGCCAACTCTTCTTCCCAAATTCTTATCAAGTCCTAACCACACATATCTCCAAATCTGAAAAGACAGGGTCTGGAAAGAATTAGGGTTAAATGAGGTTATTGCAGTGGGCCCTAATCCACGATGCCTGTTTTATCACCATAAAAGGTAGAGTTTAGGCCACACACACACACACACACACACACGACGAGACCATGTGAAGATACAGGGGCAACGCCACCACCTACAAGCCAAGAAGAAAGCCTCAAGGAACAAACCCCAGAAGTTTCTTGTTTTAGACTTCAAGTTCCCTTAACAGTGAGAAAATACATTTCTGTTGCCTCACCTCTCTAGTCTATGGTACTTTGTTAGGCAGCTTTAGGAAAGAAAAACCAATTTCAGTACCAGGAAATCGCTGCTGCTGTAACAAATACCTCAAAACTTTGAAAGCGGTTTTGGAATTGAGTAATGTTGGAATATGGAAAAATTTCCAATTATGTGCTAGAAAAAACCACAGTTGCCCTGAAGAGACTATTGACTGGAAAAAGGGATATTTGAGGTGCTTCTGGTCAGGTCTCAGATAAAAATGAGAAAACTAGAAAAGGAAACCAATACTCAGTCTACACACTTCACTACTCTCCCTCAATTGCCCTTCCTCATTCTAACAAACCTTTATGCCATTTTTGAAAATACAAATTGAAATCTACTCTAGCTGGGCATGGTGATGTAAACCCCTAACCCCAGCATTCAGGAGGCTGAGGCAGGAGGATGGCTAGGAGATCAAGGCCAGATTTGGTTACACAGTGAGTTGAAGGCCAGCCTGAACTACATAGCCAAGTCCCTGTCACCAAAAAAAAAATAAATAAATAAAAAATAAAAATAAAAAATAAAAGTCTATCCTAGTTTCTGCTACTTACCCACCACTTCCACTTCCAGGCTCTTCCCCAAGACCAAGTCCATTTCTCAATGTAAAACCACTGACTAAACTATATTTCATATCTGGGATGGGGGAGCACTTTCATTTTCCTCCTCTGACCTAAAACAGAAGCCCTTTCTGTTTCTTGCTTAAGAACATCAATAAGGCCAGCAAGCAAAGCTATGTTCATCTACTTTCTTAGAACCTCTGTAAATTTTACTGCATGTAACACTTTCCATTCTTTCCCCATGTGTCTATCTCTCTAATAAACTTCCAGACAAATAGCTTATATTTATTTTGTGTTCCTACTACCAAGACAAATACAACACACTTCCTAAACCACTTATTACTACCTATTAAGTAACTACTTCAGATCTTTTCTGGAAATATTTCACAGAAAGGCAACAGATTACTCAGCATTCACTTCCTTTACATGGAAATATATTATTTTCTGCCATATATGGAACCCCACTAAAATTATGTAATTGCAACACATAAATTTTACCACACTAAACCTCATATGTATAGTATATGTAAACGCTCTCCTACACATAACACTAACTTACAAGATAAATAATACTTCCACCATAAATATGAGACTGATAATGTATGAAACAATCTATGCCAAATAAAATCCAACTTTAGGCTAACTATTTATTTTCAAAAGCACATATAATTGGGAAAAATATTATCAATCACAGGTCAAGCAATCCTAACTCACTGGGAAGTCAACTGTTTCTTCATTTAAAATTGAAGATCCCTCACTGGCAGATATGTTGTTAGCACACTTGGGGGGATATGTAGTCCAGTAAGACAATTCTGCCTCAAAACATTTGATGAAATTCAGAGTATGCTGAACATAAGAAAAATGGAGATAATCTGCAACTCAACCTGAGAGTCAAGTTTATGTCAGATTTGGGATGTAATCTTGAGCCAATAATTGACCTCAAACTTAGGAGAGTTACCTTCCAAGCAAATCACTATTCCTTGCCACCATCTAAATCCCCTTATCTTAATCTCAACCTAGACAGGTCCACCTCTTCCTCATTTGTAAAACAGAGCTCCCCATCCCATCAACTAAAGGCTGAAGTGCCAACTGGGGCCACTGACTCAATGCAAAATTACGTTTCAAAGATTTCCTGGAATGTTTCTAAGTACCTCCAACTTGCGGAGAAGTACATAGTGAACTCTAAGGACAGTTTCTACTCTTTAATGTTACACCTCCATTTAAAAGGCATCTGAATCCAAATACACCTTTAAAAGTCAAACAGCAATGTCCATGTCAGATGTGACCTATCTTAGAGCCCAACTGTGAGGTCAAGGGGTCTTCGGTAGTTAGTAATGAAACCCCGCTTTAAAATAAAAGAATTTTTAGTGGAATTCTTCATGACTCCATCATACTGTGCTCAACATAGATTGTACAATCACCGAATTCTGTGTAGGAGAGGGCACAACGCAGTGTTAACTCCGTCTCCTGATCCTGCCACACATAGTCGAGTGGAAAATCTACCTGTGTGGAACATTAAGTGTTAGCAGATAAAACTCAGTGATTAACAGTAACAGTATTTCAATCTACTTACATGTTTGTATGTCTGTGAAGACATTCACTGCTATTCAACAGAAACATAACTTTTCTTATTTAAAGCTTATTGTTAGACTTACGTGTTTAATGTTACGACAATGTATTTAAAAACAAAGGAAATGTTGTTACTTACATATAATAACTATATTATACATTTTCTACGTGGCTCAAGACAATTCCTCTTCCCTCAATGGAGTTCAAGCCGACCAAAAAGTTAGACACTCATAGTCTATGTGGTAGGGATTTGGAAAACTAAACTCTTTCTAAATCACAATTATCAGCCTTCAGTAATGAAAGGAAGGAGTGTGGTTAAAGAGTCAAAGAAAACCAAAAGAGAAGATGAAAAGGATTCAGAAAGGAGCAACAAAAGAACTCAGGGACTCAGGAGATACCATCTTCAGTAGTAGTATGCTGAGAATAAACTTCATCCGTGTTTTGTTTAACAAAAGAGGTAGGGTAAGAAAGATAGGGTGGAGAGGAGTTAAGATGCCCTCAAAACTGACTTAACCTAAGTGACACAGAAGGCACAGGAGCATATATCCAGCACTTGGCATCATACTAGAAGCTCAAGTTAAATAACTTTTAAGTTTTTGTTTGGGTTTTAAACGCAATTCTTTATCTAAATTCTATTAGACAGTAAAGTATATTACACAAACTTAGGTGCTTGGGGCCTTACAAAAAGTTCACTGTAACGCACTTAAGACCAAATTCAATCTATAAAAACTTTGTCCTCCCAGAATCAACACCTGCTTAGTTTTTAGTTTTTAGATTCGCTGTTATTTATTGAAAGGTTTACAGAAACACACAGAGGACGTTTACAGTAAGGCTGTCCACCAAGGCAGGAGGAGGCGGGGTCAGTTCCCTTTTCCGATTCTTCCTCTGGACTTTAAAAGAACATGAGGAGGTTTTCCTTCCCATCTAGTGAAGTCACAGTCCTCTTATCTGATGATACGGAGGAAACACTAGCCATCACCCACACCCCCTCAGCACGAAGGCCTCTTTGCGAGGTCTTCCCTGGCACAGCAACCCTAGCTGCCCAACTGGTGGACCGGGATGGCGATGTCCCCAAGGCCCCAGAGCGATCCAGGCCCCTGCGCAGCGGCCTCCACCCCCACTCTGGCTCTGCCCTGCCTCCGCCCCGCAGCCCCAGCTTCAATTTCCATGTGATCCCGGGGAAGAAAAGCACGGCCTTTGTGCCTCTGCAAAGAATTCAGACATCACCGCCCCAGACACTAGCGCAGTTCCCCGAGGCACAAAGCGTCGCCCAAACAGCGCTTCCCTAGGAACATCCGGCGCCCGGGGGCCGGGACGCGGAACACAAAGGCGCCCCTCGGCGCGGGACGGGTAGGTGATTAACGGGGAGGCCAGCGCTCCCGCCCGAGGGAAGCCGGGGCGACTAGGCAAGGGTGCCACGGAAGCGAGGCCGGGGCCCCCGGGCCCCAGCAAGACGCGGGGGTGGGAACTCCGGGTCGCCCACCCCGCGGGCCCCGCGTGACGGGGGCGCAACAGGCTCCGCGCCCCGCGGCGGCTCCCCTCCCGCGCAGGGCACGGTCCCCTCGGCGAAGCACTTTCCACCCTTAGAGCTAGCCGAGCGCGAGGGGCGGCGGGGGAGGGCGCCCAGGCGCACCGGACGCTCCGCTCCCATCCCGCGGCACCCTCCAGAACTGCGGCCTGGCGGAGCGGGGGCGCGCTCGGCCTCTTACCCGGCTGGCGGCGGCCCCCCGGGCGGGGCGCGAGGGGCGGGCGGAGGGTGGGAGCCGGGGTCGCACGCTCGCTCTCTTCTGGTCTGAAGTAACGGCCTGGCGAGCAGCTTCGGGAGGAGCGCGCACAGACACGCACGCGTGACCGAGAAACTTAATCCCGCGCGGCCGGCCCGCGGCCCGCCGCCAGCCTCGCGCTCCGCCGCGCCCCCGCCCCCCGCGCGCGCCGCACTTGCGCCGAGCGGAGCTGCTGCTGCGGCGGCGGCGGCGGCGATGGGCCCCGGCGGCGAAAGCCGTGACGCGGGCCACCGCGGGGCGCGCGCGCCCTCGGCCAATCAGGGCGCGCGGCTGCGCCTGCCGGCCTGGGCTTTAAAAGCCGCTCCAGGCCCTGGGCTACAGCGTGCGTGATGGGCTGAGAGAAAGTACGAGGCGCGCGGCTTAAAGTGAATGCATATACCCGACGCATGATGTTTTAGGACGAGTGCGTCCGCTGCTACCTATGAAACGTACTTAGACCAAAAATTATTGCGTATCTAACATCCAGATCTAAGGCGGAGTCCTGGTGTTGGCTGTTGAGTGTAGCAGCCAGTGGGAACTGTTGACTCCTTGTTCTAGTTTTTCGAACTTTATTAAGTGGACTGCTATCTACTGCCTGGGTAGCTTATTGAGGTCTCTTTAATAGAGAAACAGGGCCTAGGGGACTAGTCTTGCTTTCTGAGTCACAATAGCGCAGAGATACACATTCTAGGCCCATAAGCCAATTAAAAAGTAAAAACAGTAAACGCAAGAAGTTCAGTTTTGTGGTGTCATTCATTTCTGTTTTGTGCCGTGTAACAGGGTTTTTCTGATGTCCTCAGTTTGTGAGTCTCATAATTTTTTCCTGGAAAAAAAGGTGCTGTTTTTCAATATGTATGTCTAATACTAGAATAAATCATCAAAGGATGGTGAGAAGTGCCATTTAAAATATTTAAAAGAATATTATAGCAGCGTAAATAAAACTACTGTTTTTCTTTGGCAGGCTTGTAAACAACTGGATCTGGTTTTCTGCACTTTTCATTGCTCTGACGGGGCTCTTGCTATGGACACTGATGGCCTTCCACCAACCAAACCCAGTGAATATAATTCTCAAGTGTTCACAGCTGTCGAACACTTTTCGGGGAGCCTTCTGCCTCCATCCCTCCCCAATCCACCCAACTTTTAATTTCATGTAATCAGACTATCCAGGTTTTGCTCCGTTTAAGATTTCTGTGCCTTGGTACTTATCTTTAAGAAAAAAAAAAATATCTTTTGAAAATTTTTCAAAACATGACGATATAAATACATTGATAAGTTTTCTGTCAAAGGAAAGAAGGACCCAGAATATGAAGCTTCCTTAGTTTCCAGGCAAATCTGTCTGTTATTCTGTCATTCTATGACTCCTATATCTTTGCAATTTATCTCCTCTTTCTAATCTCTAAATGCTAGAATTTCTTGAGACTTATTACATCCTTCTTTCATCTTTAGCTCCGCCCTAAATTCATTTTCACTTCCGGCTTACCATCTAATGACCTAGGATTCTTAAATTTATATGTTCAATCAAGACTTCTCCATATATTCTAGGGTGTGTCGTACTTCCCTGTCAGCTTGTCTCAAACGTGGATTACCCAGAATTGAACCATGATATTTCTAATTAAGCCTGGTCATCATACAGAGTTTAGTATTTCTGTGAGTGTTACCTACATGACTTCTGTGAATTAGGATAATCCCATTAGGATGCATTTTCATCATTCCCTGTACTTGCACCTCATGATATTTATCATACTTTGTAATTATACACTATGTTTTGTATCTATTTATATAGTGTCTCTCTTTGCACTTAAATCATGCACTCCATTAGAGCAGGAGCCAAGTCACCCTTTCCTCCTAGCAAAATGCTTCATATCTGGTTGATACTCAAATGCCATAGGATAAGTATGTGATTGAAATAAGGAACAATTTATCTATATTACTTTGGTGTTCTTGTCATAGGGTCACTTAAAGTCATTTCTTTTAGAAGAAATTACCTTGTTGCTTAGAAATTGCAAGAGCTCTTCCTCTTCATATAGCAAAACACTTTCATTGTCAGTTTTCAAATTTGGTCATTATTAAATCCAAAAGAAATAAGTGTGTGAAATGTTAGCTTCTAGGAAAAGTGTAGAAGAGAAAGAAATCCTCTAATTAGCTGGAAATTAAAATGGCATTTTTTATATTGAACCATAGGGAAAGAGCCCATAAAACTGCAATAGAGGCCAACTTAATGTGTTATTTCCCTGATTTATTCTAAATAAATGAGATAAGAGGAAAAGATTCTAACTTGGTTCAAAAGGCACTATCGTTGTAGTCTCTTTCAGCAAAACAAATCTTGCACAATAGTATATCAGAGGACAAAACTCTTGTTGACATTAGTTCCCTAAAACAACTAAGCACTTGGAAATGATTCCACTCAGAAGCTTCTTTTCAAGTTAACACATGTACCATATTAGTTTTAATCATCATAACCAGTACCTGAGATAACCAATTTATAAAGAGAAAAAATTGATTCTGGCTCACAATTATGTAGCCTTCAGTCCATGATCTGCTGACTCTGTTGATTTTGGGTCTGTGGCAAGGCAGCACATCTTGGACGGAAACCGTGGCAGAACAAAACCACTTCCTCATGGCTGGGAAGCAAAGGAGAGGAAGAAAAAGAAACCAGGGCCACACTATCTCCTTGAAGACCATGTACCCAGTGATCTGAAGACCTAAAACAAGGCCCTACCCCTTAAAGATTTCACCACCTCTCAAACTGGTGACCATATGCGTTTGGGGGGCCAGCAACTCATTCCTCTGGTGTCTTCTTGGTTTAACATAGAGAAAACAAGATTTTATAGAAGTAACAAGGTAGCATGGTATCTTGCATTAGTTTAAAAAATTTTGAAGTACAGTGGTATTCATGAACTTCATTCATTCCATGATTCTGGAAAAGATGGCCCTGTTTGTGTTCATGGGAGAAAGATGGTCATGGTCATGTTCATCACCCAGTGCAGAGTTTGCAACAAAAACAAAATTTTACTAAATGCTTCCGTTTAAAAACCAAAATGTTCACAAACAAAAGCATTTACGAACCAAGATATCACCATAATATCTTTTTTTTTTTTTTTTTTTTTGCGGCACCAGGGTTCAAACTCACAGCTTCACGCCTGCCAGACAGGTGCTTAAGCCACTGAGCCAAACTCCCAGCCCTGGTTTTTTGAGGCAGGGTCGCACTATGTAGCTCAGGTCAGCCTTGCACTCACGTTGTAGCCCAGGCCGGCCTTGAACCCACAACGCTCCACCTACCTCAGCCTCCCGAGTGCTGGGATTAAAGGCGTGCGCCACCACACCCGGCTCACCATAATATCTTAAAAGAAAGCCAAGGGCTAAAGCAGAGCTGCTCTACTCTGTGAATCAGGTTGAAACTCTCTGTCTCTGTCTCTCTCTCTCTCTCTCTCTCTCTATATATATATATATGAGTTAATTTCCTTCTATTGCACACCATTGAGAATCTGAAGATGAAGGAATTAGGAATAATACCTAGATACAACTATATCTCCAATGAGTCAGTCTCCACCATTTATTTATTTATTTTTTTAAGTTTGAGTAATGTTTAGAGAACTTCCTAGAGTAAAAGTTCTTGGGAACTTCTGGGATCAATTTATAGCACTTTGCATTATAATTGTTCACATACAAACATAAACTAAGTATATATTAGCTTACATGGGTGGCCCCTCTGAATGTCTAAAACAAATGTAAGGGCTATGTTGTCAGCTATAAACCTTTAATGTCTGCTGAAAAAACAGTTCCTAAAAATTAAATTTTTGATCCATCAAAAATCATAAGACCCTTTTAGTTGCCTCCAAAACCCATAGTCTTCATTCCAGTTTCCTAATAGTAAGTTCCCCAGGTGTAACAGATGCTTCTGCACCACTCCAATGGCAGAATTGTGTATGAACTAAACCCTTTCCTAGGGGCCAAGTGATTTCGGGAACTTTAGTTGTGGAATATTAGTTTATTTCCATCCCCTTTAGCCAGCTGTGACTATTAATAATGCTTCATTTAAGTGCAAACTAGATGGCATGTGTGCATCTCCCTCTGCCTTAGGGTTATCTAATACATAATGCATTATGTGCAGTTCTAGTTTATTATAATCTGTAGAAAGATTTTCATATTCTGTCTATTGGCTGACTGACTTTATGGTTTCAATTGGTCTCCAGTTTCTCAATTAAAAGAAATGGGTCTAGACGTTTATCAGTTTGCTTAATGCAAAAAACCTTTTAAATGAAATTTTTTTTCTCCATTTTAAACAGACAAGATTGGAGAAGAAAAAGTAGAAGACAAAAAGAAGAAGAAAGGTGGATAGTGGATACTTGTGTATCTGGAGGAAAGCAATTAGAAGGAAGAAATGGCTAAGAGAGTATCCCAGGCATGAGAAAAATGTAACCATTATTTCTCTTTTGAGAACATGTAGAATGAGCTGTCTCTCTTCATATAACAAATTGTTTATAGAGAAAAGTCTTTAAAGCCAACAGTGTGTCTGCTTGGGTGTCGATTTTCTCCGGATAACATGAAAAGTCAGTAAGAGGCCGTGAACTTCTGATCTTCAAATCATTTGCTTTTAGATCCATAGAATTCTAATGCAATAAGGCAGTGGTGAAAGAAAACACTGGAACCATATTAGGGTTGGGAGGAGAAACTATTTAGAATCTCTGTCTTGGGTTTATGCAAGATACAATGACGTTTGGAATTTCTCTCTGCAAAATATTTCTTCTTTGACATGCATACTTCAATGGTATAAGTCAGTTGTCCAAATGAAAGAAAATCAAGAAAAATAAGCGATAGCATTAATGAAAAGAACCTGGCCAAGTTGCATGGTGTCTTTTAGGTAATATACCTCTTTTATGACAGCAAAACAAATAGAGGAGGGGAAATGAGTTCTTGAGAATAGCACTGAGTTGATGGATCACATCTTATCTGAAGCCCAGTCCATCTCTATTTTTCCACTTACATAAGCCAATAAATTCCCTTTAGATCCTAAAACAGTTTACATTGTTTTCTGCTATTTTTAGCTAAAAACATTCTCACATACTAGTGCATAAAATATGCTTAAGTAAATGCAGAGGAATTGAAATTATTCCATGAATATAAACAGACCATAGTGCAATAAAATTGGTAATCAAAAAGCTTCATAAACACATGGAAATTAAGTAACACCCTCCTGAACAACCAGTGGGTCGCAGATGAAATTTTAAAAAATTAGCTTCTATAATTAAACAATAATTTCAATAAAATATACTGGAACTCACGGGATTCAATGAAAGCAGCCCTATGAAAGAAATTTATAGTGGTGAATTTCCACATCAGAAAAAATGGTGAGTGCAAATAAACAACCTAGTGTTGAACATCAAGCTTCTAGAAAAAGGAGAACAAATCAACCCTAAAACTGGTATGAGGGAGGAAATTGTAAAAATCAGATTATAATTACAATTATAATTATAATGCAATGAAGACTAAGGAAATAATACAAAGGATCAATGAATCTGAGTTGGTTCTTTGAAAGCTTAAATGACATTGAAAAACCCTTAACCAACCTTATTTTTTAAAAAGGAAAGAAAAGACTCAAATCCATGAAATTAGGAATGACACAGGTGAAATAGCATCTGATCCTGCAGAAATCCAGATCCTCAATATCTACTTTTGAGAATTTTTACCCTAATAAGATGGAATATGCAGAAGAAATGGCTAGATTCATTAATGCATATGCATTACCAAAGTTTAATGAAGAAGATATAAAAATTGTTTTTTGTTTTTTTTTTTCCAGCACTGGGGATAGAACTCACAGCCTCACACCTGCCAGACAGGTGCTTAAGCTGCTGAGCCAAACTCCCAGCCCTGGTTTTTTGAGGCAGGGTCGCACTATGTAGCTCAGGCTGGCCTTGCACTCACGTTGTAGCCCAAGCTGGCCTCGAACTCACAGCACTCCACCTGCCTCAGCCTCCCAAGTACTGGGATTAAAGGCATGCACCAAGAAGATATAAAAATTCTAAATAACTCAGTATCAGTCAATGCAATTGAAGATGTAATTAAAAACCTACCAACAAAGAAAAGTCTAGGCCCTAGGGGATTCACTGTTAAATTCTGCAAGAAATATAGAGAAGACTTAGTGCCACTACTTCTCAAACACTTCAATGAAATTGAAAGGGAAGCAGTACTCCTAAATTCATTCCTGAAAGCAAGTATTACTGTGATACCAAAGCCAGAGAAGGACTGAACCAAAAAAAAGAACTACAGGCCAACCTCTCTAATGAACATAGATGCACAAATCCTCAACAAGATACTGGCTAACAGAATGCAGCAAATCATCAAGAAGATTATACACCAGGACCAACTAGGATTCATCCCAAGGATGCAGGAATGGTTCAACATGCAAATCAAGAAATGTGATGCACCATATTAACAGAACCAAGAACAAAAACTGTATGATCATCTCAATAGATGCAGAAAAAGCATTTGACAAAGTCTAAAGCTCATTCATTAACTAGAAGCATTCAAACTGTTGAAATACACATAATAGGTCATTCATAATGAGCTAGGCAGACAATTTAAAGTTGCAGGAAATACACTGATACTACCCTAGATTCCTTATTGAAGGATAGCTAAGAAAATCAGGAAGACAAGCATTTCCACCAGTGAATAACCAAGTATGAACAACAAATATGATACTTCTCTGGTCTCAGCACAAGCACTCCCAGAAAACTGGGAGACTATTTCAAGGGATGCATCTCTAGACACTAGGTTTTCTTGTAGTCTGTGCAATTATGCCATTATTACAATTCAACATACTTTTGTTCCTGTGTATCTTTCTTTCTGTCTCTAACCAAATTTGTTTAACTTGGCACCCTGAAAGTCTCGTTCATGTTTAACAATAAGACAATGAACAGAGCTGCTTGAGGATCTGTGCACATGCAAAGGCTTGCTGACTCTTGTCCTTCCCTTTTGAGGTAGGAACAGGAATCCCTAATTATAGAATAAAAATGTCTTTGCTCTGGAGATGTAGGATGTCCTTAGAAGTATTGTCCTACATAGATGTTTTCTGTGCTTGTGTGTGTGTGTTACTGTCTTTGCCTATTTGTGGTGCTGATTTTGATGGTAATGTTGATTGTTCCATCCCCTGAATTGGTGACTGACATTTTATTTCCACTCCCCATTGTACCTGGTATTTGAAAGTTCCCTGCTGCTCTGCAGCCTAAACGGATTGATTGATTCTCTCCTCAGTTGCAGTACTCTAACCCCAGAGCAGTGTTTCTCAAACCTATCTGAGAAGAATCAGTTTATTTTTTACTTTTTTTTTTCTTTTTTAGTTTCTAACAGATCACTAAGACACTAAAAATGAATTACCAGAAAAAGGATTATATGCTTGGATGTCATGTCAATGTTAATTTGCTGTAAAGACTTATAACAGTTAAATTTTCATTTCTTTGTGGAACATTCTGTGGAACACACTTTGCAATCAATATTCCAGCTATGGTCTGTCAACCAGAGACATATCCATCACTTGGGAGCTTCTTAGAAATGCATAATCTCAAAAAAAAAAAAAAAAAAAAAAGAAAAGAAAAGAAAGAAAAAAGAAATGCACAATCTCACACATTTCCCCAGATCTAACAAGGCAGAATCTTCCCAGCTGATTTATCTGCACTTTAAAGTTTTTAGGGAGTTTCTACTCTTTCACTTGTTTTTTGTCTTCCAGGAATGTGTTGCTATCTCTTACCTAAGACAGATTTTATTTCATTTTTCAAATGGCTGGAATTTTCTCCTTATTCAGGTCACTGATCAAATGTCACTGATCAAATGTCACCTCCATTTGAGACTGGCTCTCAAATGGAAGCAGTAGCTGATTGTGCTTCACATCGCTTTATATTATCTTTGCAGCATTTACTACCCCCCTAACCAGATGCAAGCTCAAGGAAAGCAGAGATCTTGCCTTAGTTCCTGGACTTTCCCACTACTAGCACAGTACCTGATGAGTGGTAGGCCTGCACTCTGCTTCTATATACCTTGGGCTTCTGCTCACTGCTAACTTTTATTGCCTCACTGCCTCTGTATTATTGCTTTCTCTGTGTATCTTTCTCAATCTGTAATAAAAGACTGGATACTGATTGGCTTATCAAATAAAAAGGATGTTGGCTTATGTAGGTAGAATGGTCCTGGCATAATTTAGTAAGAGCTCAGGACACCACAACTGATTCTTTCACTTCTACCCTTCTCCTTGGGTCTGCTTCTTGTTCAGGCTGGTAACTAAATAGCCACAAAAGGTGCAGATCTCAGATTTATGCAAAATGATGTCCAGAGATCTCTGCTTTAAACAGTAGGTAAAATTCTCTCTGAAACATCTCATGATAGTCCTGCAGCATTTTTTAAGTTGTACTGAATCATAGGCCCATTCTAAAAATGTATGAACATGCTACAGTTATTCTCAATAAAATGCATAGATATAAAGTGCACAATTCACTGAATTTTGGCAATTACATATGCCCATGTAGATACTAACCCAAACAAGATGTTGAAAGTTTCTTTGTATACTTCCCAGGAAGCCCAGTGCCTAGCCAGGCTTTACTGGGGTGGCAAAATGAACAACTACTAGAGCTATTCCTATCTGTATCTAAGATATTCATGTTTTATTCATCATGGATTTTTATATTGATTTTGATTTTTTTAAATATTGCATTAAAATGTGATTTAAAAGTCTTGATTTCTGAGGATTTTGTGTCCAAGATAAGTACTTCAGTCAGCTCACTTGCCTTTCCTATATTTCAAACATGTCATTCTCGAGTCTCTGTGCCTGTTTCTATGTCTCTATCGTTCCTTCAAAATGATATCTGCATGTGCTCTTTCCATGCGGTTTCTCCAGAGTAGTCAAACACAGAAGCATAGAAGCCAAAACCTCTCATAGCAGAAGCCCAGAAAAAAGATCAGGCCAGGTGTGTGCCTTATTCAATCACACTGTGTCACTTCTGCCACATTTTATTCATGGAGGCAGTCACAGAGGTTTGCTAGGCACCAGGAAAGGAAACATACTCTATCTCTTGATGAAAGAAATATCAAATTTGCAGATATATTTTAAAATTACCATGAACCCTATTGCTTTTGAAGGCATTTAGGGGTACTAGTACTAGCCCTTAAAGTGCTAAAAATTCATAACCAAACTAAAGAAAACAATTCACATTTATTTTAAAACATCATTTTGCCCTCAGATATAGTTGGATAGTGGTTTTATTTACTCTGACCTCTAAATTTACTCACTACCATTTTAGCCCCACCAAATATAAGGTAAGGAACTAGAAATGAAGTGAAAGAAGCAAAAGTTTTTCCTTACTTGGCTTTATGTTGAGAACTGTCTTCAACCAGATACGCAAAGACTTGCCTTTTTCTCTGATGGGATGATTTAGTGAGTTATCTAAAGAGACCCCCTCCACTCTGGCTCCTTGAACTTCTGCCTGTTATGAGAATGATGCATGTTCCTGCTGACCTCATGTAACTCTCCTTCAACTCCTGCTTTCCTGTACACCCGCATAGATTCCTCCTACAAGTGTGGACATCACAGGCAATCAGCTCTTTGTGAAGGCCTTTCAAAATGGCAAGAGTTTAGACATATGTAATATCTTGCAGGTGATCTACACGGTACCACAGAGAATCTCAGCAAGTCATCCCCACCCAAAACTGCAGATTTGTCTTGGACTTGCTCTCACATGCAGTTCTAGGCAGGTTCTGTTGTCTCTTGCAGAGTCAAGCAGTGATCTCTCTGCTTCCCAAATTCCAGAGGACCCAGATTGAATTTTTCCAAAAATTTTTCACTATGTTCTGTTTCAATAGCTGTACACAAGGTCTATTAGGTTTTTACAGTTCACCAAATATACAACTGTGTAACTCACCCTTTACCAGAGCATCCAGACTCTGTGAAAGTGTCTTTCAAGATTCTTTTCACTAGTCTGGGACATGTTGAAGAAGTAAGATCTGTTCCATTATAAGAAATGGAAAACAAACACAGTACTCTCTATCAAGTGCATAGTTTTCTTCAAAGAACTTCACTCTAAAAGCCCTCTTTTGAATTCCTACTCTTTTTTAATGTAGCTTGAAAGAGGGTGATGTATAGAGGGTAAAAGATTAATGTTGTGTTTCTGCATAGTACTGGGGATGTGTCTATGTCTTCTTTTGGAATATATGAATTAAATTTTCCTTGGGTTTCCAGATTTGGGACTTCATCAAAGCTTCAGAATAAGAAAAATATCCCACTTGATGTTAGTGTTGCTTCTGTTATCGTATGTAAGACTTACATATTATAGTGCCTACTACAGGATTATGTCCTGTCCCTTTTTTTATGTTATATCACATTGTTTCAATTATTATAACTTCAAGATACACTTTAAAAAACAATATCCCTGACTACTATTTTTCCTCAAAATTCTAGCATTTCTTATGTGATAGAAAAATTCTTCAATATTTCTGCCTTAAGTCAAGATTATCAGACAATTAAAAACATAATCCAAATGAAATTTTTAGTTTGATTTTTTCTTTTAATAGCATCTGAGTAGACATTTTATAAGACTATTTGAAGATCTTATAAAGTCTATATTTTAGAAGCAAATATATAAAACATTAACTTAATGGATTTGAGATGTATTTCTTTCCTGAAGTCCTTTTCAGAAATACAATCAGTCAACCAGAGGCACAAATCAAGTTAATTTAAGTGAGTTGTAAGAACATTTTCATTTGTAGTTTTAAAACATTGGTTACCTCGAGGAAGTTGAAAACTGACAAAAAAAAAAAAAACAAAAAAAGAGTAGTGAAGAAAATAGAGAAGTGAAATACTTTGAAATTGTATGTTGCATTTACATTATTGTCCATATCTTTTGCAGTTAAATCCCACCATTAGTTCTTTGTTTGCTCTTTTTCTCCCAGACACAATCTATGAAACTGAACAGAAATAAAGCTAAAATGTTGGTAGATAACAGAAAGATTTAAAATCCATGATAACTGTAGTCTCTGAAAAGCCTCATCTTTGTTGCAAGAAGGCATATTCAATGAACATAGGGATTACATTTCCTAAAAAAATACTAATAAGTTGCAGTTAGTGTATTATTAGTCATTTGAATTCAATGATGTTGCAAAGTTGTAAAGACCAAGATGAAATTTTGACAGCACTAATGAAAAAACCAGTAGCATCATTTCAAGGGAATATCTGAGTTTCCATATTAGAGAATTTTGCTATTTATCAATAGTCTTGGAATTTGACTGTTTATTTTCATAATACTTGCAGATGGACTTTATAAAATATTTCAATTATTGAAATAATTTGTTCCAGTTTATTCAACAAATATAGAATTGTTTGTATTTGATATCAATTAAAATGTTTTCTTTTATTATTTGTTGGAATTAGATAACATGTACCATGAATGACAAAATGTAAAGACTTGGCTTATATGAGTAATGTACAGTATTTGAAGAAAATAATCTTTATAATGAGATCAATTTAGCCTGTATGAGAAATGTGTATAGTCAATATGTAGTATGATAATTATGTATGAGCTCTGCCTTCTGTCAGATCAGCAGCAGCAGGGGAAGGAGGTTTTCATAGGAACTCAAACCCTACTGTGCATATGAGCAATTCAGGTTGTGTTCTCCTTCTGAGACTCTAATGCTTGATGATCTGAGGTGGAACTGAGGTGGTGACACTAGCACAGGCATTGATTGGAAATACAGATTAACATTAGCAGAAAGGTCTGATTCCACAGAGACTGTAGTAAGTCAGTTGCTCATGCCCTCTCAGTGAGCAACAAGTGACCATGAAGCTGTATCTGATGACAGAATTTATAGCGGTAAATGAGCCGATGTACTTGTACAACTGCATCTCATGTCCAGCTTTAAGTCAGAATTGGATGCTTATTTTAGTCTCCGAGTGGCCTGCCCATTATTTTCCATTCTGCCATCTGTGTCTCTTTCCCACACTGCACCCTTGTCATAGTCACTGTTTTGGTAAGAACATAGACTAACCCTAACCAAAATAAGTAAAAAACAGATGTCACGTGAGAGTTCCTTTGAGAAAAAGACTCAATGATGAGTCAGTAGAATACCCTAAGACTGCCAATAAAAGACAACCCCAAGAATCTTAAATTACAGATTCATTGCAACAAGTGATTAACATTCCCCTATCCCATTTCGGATACTGTGTGGCAACCAGCTATAAAATGAAGCTACGAAAATGAAAAAACTGTTTCACCACATGGAGACCAGGTACCTTGCATTAAAAGACATGTGTTTGAAAATTTTTTTTTTAAAATGTGAACACAAAAACCAGAAGCAGTTACATTAGGCCCCCCCTTCATCAAATGTGCCTACACTGAGCATCACACGTAGTGGCTAACGTTACTGCTCAAGCTAAGAAGCCACTTAATATTGTTGAAAAGTTGATCCTGCAAGCTGCTAAAGACATTTGTTAAGTTTTAGAAAAGGACACAGTTTAAAAATTTGGTGCATTTTTTGAGGTAGCATTATAACCAAAATAATTGATGGAATAACAGAGGTTATTACAGCTCAATTGTTAGAGAAGATGAATTCGAGTCACCAAGGTACATAATCCAAATTGAAGGGTCAATCAGTGTTGACAATAAGGCAACAATGCTTGTTTATATGAGATACATTTTTCAGGAGGATGTATACAAGGATATGTTATATGCACATTTTATTGAAAACAATGCCATAGCTGCAGAACTATTCAAGTCTTTCAGGAAAACTAAATTGATCATTGTGTGTCTTTGATGAATGCATGGCTACCTAGTTTCACTACTCAGATCAAAGAATTTGCTTGTAATGTGTGTCTATGTATTGTGTTATCCATGGTGAAATTCTAGGTAGCCCAAAAATGTCACCTGAGCTTAGTATCTTGCAGAATGTGATTAAAATTATGAACCACATTAAAGTATGTGCCCTTAACTCACTTACGTTCACAGAACTTTGTCAGCAGATGGGTGCAGAGCACACATATCTTCCCTTATACACAGGGCCAAGATAGTTTTCTAAATGTAAATCACTGGCTACAGATTTTGTGTTAGGGAGCTGCTCTAGAAATTTCTTAAAAAAAAAAAAAAAAAAAAGACAATCCTGGAAGCACCCTTCAGTGACACGGAATGGGTTGCAAAACTTGTTTACTTGTATGGTATATTTGACTTGCTCAGAAATCTCAATGTATCATTACAGGTAAGAAGGACTATGTTCAAGGTGGCAAATAAAGTGACAGCATTCAAACCAAAGTGGAATTAGGAAGATGACAAGTGAACATTAGGATTTTAGACCCAGTTCAACCATTAGCAACATTTTGAAAGACACTGAGTCAGTCTTCTTTCTCCCAGGTGATTTATAGTCATCTACCTCAACTTTTAAAAGAGTTGGAGCATTACTTTCCAGCCACAAAACATCTCCAAACTGGGAAGGAATAGATCTGCCACTCATTTGTGAATAAACCACTTGAACTGACTTTGTTCATGCTAAAAGAGAATAGACTTCAGAGATTGCAAATGATGATGCCCTTAAAAGTATATTTGAGACAGCATCAAATCTTCAGGTGTTCTGGATTACAATCAAGGTGAAATATCCTGAAATCATCACAAAAACACATAAAGCCTGCTTCCATTTCTAAAATCCTATCTTTGCGAAGGGTTTTCTGCAGTGATAACAACTTATATGCGATTATAGAGTACACTGGATATAAGAACACACTTCAGATGTTACTTTCTCCCATCATCCCTTATGGAATCATCTAGTTGCAGGAGAACAGCTCAAGGCTCCCACTGATTCTGCATTATGGTGAGTTGCCTAATTATTTCATTACATATTTCAATTTAATAGAAATAGAGTACAAAATAAATTTAATTTTCTCAAATCATCCCCAAACCATCCCCCACCCTGTTCTGTGGGTAAAAAAAAATTGTCTTTCATTAAACTGGTCCCCAGTGCCAAATTAAGGGGCAACTGACCTATTCTGTTGTTTCATTTTTGTTAAATAATTAATACCCTTAGATGTTGCAGGGATAAGGAAACAAAAGGAATGGCTTCTACACATTCTTTAACAAATGATAACTGAGTAGGTGGTATGACCCGGGCATTGCATTCATCACAGAAACAAGAATGACTTTCAAATTCCTGCTCCAAGATACTCATATTCCAAGAAGGAGGCTGACATGAATGGATGAGGGCAACATGGACGATTTGGTTCACTTGGTATTAGAGCATTGAAGCATTTTAAAATGGGGGAAACATGATCAATGCAAGAGCAACAAGCAGGTGGAAGTGATCTTTTCAGGATCAGGAGTCCCTGCTCTGTTCTTATTGAGGTCAACTGCAATAAGGTTTAAGGCTTTAGACAGGTCTAAACTTGGAGGTCTGAGTCAAAGAGTGAGCCCACCACAGAGAGATGGGAGTGGTATGCATATCAAAAATAGTCAGGAATAAAAATCCTTCCCTATGTACAGGTCGATAATAGTTTTCACATAAAATCTAGTTTCCTCTCATCGTGTGTCCAGAATCTTTCCATAACATGGTAAATCGATCCAGCTAAAAGCTGTCTCTACCTACTCATTTTATTGTCTGAATTCTAGGCTTCTTAGGATCCCTTTTGGTGTATCTCACCAAACTTATACATGCTACTTAGAGTAAGAACTACACTTGTCAGTATTTGCCCACTCCCACCGCTGCTGTTATGAATGTCACATCTATGTCCATTTCCACACTCACCCCTACTGGCCATATGTACGACCATGACCAACAGCAGCAGTAGTATCCCAACAGCAACCAGCATCCTGACTGACATCTAGGTTCAAATAGTGATTGTGTGTCTGGACAATATTTGAATACCCCAATCTGAGTCTTAGTTGAATAATTTTATGCATGTGTGTATTCTGGTGTAAACTGTGAATAGGGACTCCAGCTATCAAATTCTGAGCCATTTTTTCCCATGAGTGAAGCAGGTAATTCTTCCTGAATTTTCTCTTCTCTTGGCTTGCAAATGATTCTTCTCTGATAATTTCTTCCTGCAGTTTCTTTTTGAAAGCAACATTTATTTAAATGTTCTATTATTCTCCACTTTGGTATTATTTTAGAGTCAGGTGTCTTTAAAGCTTTCAGAGAAAGAAAACTTACTTCTGCATCAAAATGGTTATATGTGGAAACCTTGGGATTTTAATTATAGCTACTTTAGACATTTAAATTTAACTTTTTATCATTACACGGACTCTCTAGGAAATGTGAAGTCTACTGGGGAATATCTTGGGAACAATATCTAGATGAGAGGGATACTGAGAGTTGGGATTTGATGAGGGGAGGCATTGAGTGTTGTAATGTGTGGTAAAGGCTTGTGTAGATTCCACAGGCTTCTCTGGAACTAACAAAACCCTTGGAGTTGTCCCACCTTGAAGAAAAGGATCTGGCCTTATACAAGTCTAGGGAAATTGCCTAATGTATTAAACTTCATTCCCAAATGTTTTCAACATCATCATTCTTACTTTATCATTATGAACCTTTCTAGATATTTAAATGCTTTCTAGATATTTTAGTACTATAAATGCTTTCTAGATATTTTAGTACTGTAAATGCTTTCTAGATATTTTAGTACTGTAGCTGGTTTTCAAAATTTTTTATTTACATTAAAATGTGAACATTTTGAGTAGGTTTTGCCTGTTAATCCTCCTCTTTGGTTGAATTGTTTTGAATCAACTACAATAAGATTAAGGTCCAGCTGGTTCATTACAGTGTTCTCAAGTAGGAGACAAAGGGATGACTGACTCAGAACTCAGAGAACGTGTATGAAGGTCATGTCCAAAGCCAGAAGCAGCAAGATGGAGAGGAACAGTACTTTAGTATCAGAATCAGGACAGAAACTGCAATTGGGAAGAAATGGGAACAGATTAAGAATCAGTCACACACAAAAAGCAATTGCTGCAAATTGCATTAGGTCACCACAGTTTTCTTGTATTATCCATTTACCCTGGCATTGTGGTAAATGGACTTGTTAGCAAGTCTTAAAGTATACAAATCAGGAAATATTTTTGTGTTTGAGGCTATTTTAAGTGAAAAGGTATCCTCCAAAAGAAAAAAAAAAACAACCTTAATATTTATTTATGCAAAAGACACTATAATTTAGGGTGTAAGAAATCAGGTCCTAGATTTGAAATGTTTTGGTTTGAACCCTGGAGCCAACATTAAATCTTCTGGGCAATTCACTTAATTTACTTGACTCTGTCTGGAAAATGGGAATGAGAATATTATTTCACAGTGTCCGTCGCCGTCTCCTCAGTCCCAGGTCCCCGGCCGGTAAGGGGGAGAAAGAGAAAACAGACACGGACACCGGAGCGACAGAACGCACGCCTCAAACACAGAGTGAATGTGAGCACAAACCTTTACTGGAGCTGAACTTGCGTTTTCTGTTACAGTTGCGCGTGAAGCTGGATGCCTCACGGGGGACAACCTCTA
>RJWM01005836.1:0-88815 GCA_004363535.1 Dasyprocta punctata | reverse complement strand
AAAAAATGATTTGGGGGTTTTGAGGATAAGAGAATAAAGTTCAATCTTGAGAGTGCAAGTGCCAAAGATTCTTTTCAAATATCAAGGAAACCAGATTCAGCACTCTGTTCATAATCCTATCAGCTTCTTTTGTTAGCATCTTCTATATTTAATAGTGTTACAGAGATGCTGAATCTAATACCAGTGGGGAGAACTACTGGATGGACTGCTACAGAGGGACTTGTACTTATAATATCTTTTAGCATTTGCGTTTCCTCAACTTGCAGTGTTTCCTAATTTCTTATTGATCCAGTCAGTGCAGATCAGTAATTATTTGCATGGGAGACTTATCTTCTAGGTATGAAAATAGATAATGCATAGTATAGGAAGTAATAGGTTATGATAGTATTGCAATTATTGCTACTGTTATTATTGCTGCCCTACTGCTATTGTTGTTGCTATTATTGTTGCTGGTAACTGCTGCTCTAACAATGGTTATTGTTGATGCTTCTGTGACTGACTCAGATGCAACTATCAGTGTGCCTTATACCATTGCTTCTTGTCACCAATTATAATTTCTGCTCTATGGTAGATACTGTAATAATTTTAAAAATTAATTGTCAAAGCCTTCAAGATGTTTATAGAATAGAGAATCAGGGCTCCAATTTCTAGCCCTGTGCTAAGTTTCTTCAGTGGAGCAACAGTTGTTTTATTCAGCCTTTATAAAATAACCCTGCAAATGAAGATAGGCCGATAGCCTGAAAATTATGCTAGGATGAGAAGAATACTAGCAATTATTGAGATTGTGCTTCCTTGTCTACGTATCATGCCATGTATTTTGTGTAATCATCCTCACTTTTGATTAGCAGCATTGTCTTTTCAACATCTTTGTACCTTGAGCAGCATTGATGTTATAGTGTGGAAATAAATGCCCAGAGAGAACTGTTCCTGGTGGCTGAACAGTTCAGAGATCTGCCTATTGCTTTGATCAATAATTTATTGAAAATATCTTATGTCCATCACTATCAGACTATGCCAATAAAATGTTTTAGACAAGATTTTTCCAGTTTGTGGTCCTTAAGGTGTGAGTTTACTGGAAACTTTAAAGCAGTCTCTTTTCTGTGATCTCTACGTGGCCAACATATTGTAGATTATTGGAGCAAAACCTGTCTCTTCTTTTTCTTCTGGATGATTTCTGGGCTGCTGCTGGGGAACAGAGGTGGTGAGGGAAAAACACATGGATAGCTGTTGGCTCTTTCCATTCACTTTTGTTTCTCTTCTTTGACTTTTTCTCATTTTTTCCTTCTTCTCCTCCCCTTCCTTCCTCCCTTTTCCTTTCCTTCTTTCTTTTCTTCTATCATGTTTTCCCTTTCTCCTTCTTTTCCTCTTTTAAAATTATTTTCCCTTCCTACTTTTTCTTTTTCTTTCCACTTTAGCCAACTTCCTGTTCTCTTAAATCATTTATGAATAGAGTATTTTACTTCTTAGGTTATAATAGCAATTTTAAGTAATAGAATGATTATTACTGATTTTATGGATAGGCAATCTGAAATTGGTTAAGTGACTTGCCCAAGGTCCTGTACTTCATTAGGGCTAAGACTTCAAACTATAGTCTTCCCACTGGTCTAGTCAGTGCCCTTTCCACTGCATGCATTGCTTCACAGATGTGAATGGTTGTAGGTAGCTGACAGTTATCCTTCAAAATATTTATTAGTTTCCAACTAAGTTGACTGAACTCTGAGGTAATTTAGGAATCAGGTAAGATTTTTGGGAGACAAGGGGGAAAGGGACTTTTCTTCTTAAATTCCTCTGTCTGATTGGTAGTTACTCATAAAACAGGCTTGTGCCAAGGAAAGGGGCTTTAAATCTGATTGCAAAATTTACCAGTGCATGGGAGACTTATAAGGGAGCTCTGAATGGCTAGTCACTGGAGGTGGGATGGGCTTTTGTATTTACCTACTTCATAATCAGCACTTGAAATCTCATATATTTTCACCCGAGGCAACATTTTTTCCTTCACTCTTAACTGATGTATACTAATAGTATTCTACAGCATACTACTAACAATTCAAAACTGGAACCACATGTTATTACAGAGCTGACCAACCACAGAGGTTATTATGTAGTTATGGTTGATTTGGGTGGTTTAAGACATTAAGTCAAGGACCAACATGCCAATGAAACAGGCTCAGAAGTGTTTCAGTGTTATATTAGTGAGGAAGAAGGTTTATTATCTCTTTGGCCAAATTTCATACAAGAGGTGCATGAGAACTATAAACATAGAAGTGAGTAAAATGAAAGTTTTATTACTCCGTCTTGTTCTTTTTACAATATCTCAATGTATATATCATTGTATATGTTCTTGTTCTGATGTATACTTATAAATAGTATATGTTTACTTTTAGGTTTCTATCTCTCTAATTAATCCTTTTCAAAAGAATTACATGAAATAATACTGTGTATTATGGTATAATGTTTTTTATAATACATACATTATGATAGAATGTTTATTACAATAGTAAATTAGTACATTTAAAAGCAAAATGTCATTTGCTAGAGTAAGAAGTAAATATTGGTGTTATGTGAAATGCTCATTCTCACCTATGTTTATATATCTTTAAGTGTGTTTGTGTGTGTGTGTTTATATGCAGTTGGAAGTTTTCAATAGCATGTCCTTAGCTAACTAGGTATTGGAGAATGGGAAGAAGGATTGAGTCTTTGAGTTTGACATATTCAGGTAAAGAAGGATGTACTAGGCAAGGTAACTAATATGTGTTTACTACACAACCTATTCTGTTCTAGAAGACATGGGGAGAGTTAAAGTTGTTTCCACGACAGATATGCATTCAGATAATGGAATATAAGGGAGGCAAATATAAAGGCTCAGATAAAAGTAAAAAAAAGATTCTTTTTAATAGGATGCAGCTCTCCTGTTTGTTTCATTGTACCCTAGCAAATGAAAAGATAGTTTTGTCAGTGGTATATATACTCTTACCCTTTATATAGTTAAAAATGCATTTATTGAACTAGGTTATTGACTACAGAAAATGTTTCTACCATATAAATGAACCCTTTTATTAGGGCTACTTGTGACTTTGTTATACTGAGTCCCTTAATGTGTTAATTACTGAAGGAGTTTTGTCTGAAAAAAAATAATATACTCTGCTTCTTTTCTGTAAAAAAGGGAACTTTAACTAAATGTATTTTGGAAATCCCCATTTTAAAGAATATTTTATTTTTATGCTGGGAGAATATTTAAAAGTGAGGGGTTATTTCATTAATATTTTTTTTCAGGTAAGGGGTGGAGATTAAGATAAAAAGACTAGGCTGAAAATGCTGTTTGTTACAAGATTCTGTTGTAAATAACTTGAAAGCAATTATCTTAATCACTGCTTCCTCTGTCTCCTGCAAATATAATGACTTAGAGTAAATGTTTTCTTGCTGACTTGTTCTTTAAATCAGATCTTTTTAGTAGCAAATTATTTTTTAGTATTTAACGCAGCAAAGGAAGGGATAAAGATTTACATGTGTAAATCTTCATAAAATCTTTTAACATTTCAAACCCTATGGTGATAAGAAGAAAGCTACTAGGAAAATTTTCTTTACCTGTGGTGGAAATAATGTTAATTTTCTTAAAAGAAATTAATATAATTGAGAAATTACTTTTGCCTAGTAGTGTGCTAAAGTTTTTGAAGAAATAACCCGAGTTGAAGCTAAAACAGGAAAGCTCAGAGATACCAGTGCACAGTTTAAACAGCTTTTTTTTATTTTAAAAAGAAAAAAAGATAAAAAACAGTTAAACAGAGTTTCAAAACAGGTTAGTAGGACAGTTACAATAATTAATACCTTGTGTATTGTTGTCTTCCTGGTAAGTATTCATAGTGTAAGACATAGGCACGATATCTTGTCCAAATATATTAGTACAAACCTTTCTTTTCAATGAACTAAGAGAAACGAGCTGTATGATTATCTTAACTGTCTTGTTTATATATACATATATATGTGTATCTATATATATACACATACATTTTTTTCCTTTTCTCTTCCTTCCTTTCTTCTTTCTCCCATCACAGTTTGTCTTTTGTTTTGAAGTTTCTTGCCAATTTACAATATCTACTGTACATTTTGGACCTTATTTACTTGTTTAGTTTCTCACACTAGAGAGACAATGCGATGTTTACACATATGGGTCTGATTTATTTTGCTTATGAGTATGGTGTTGAGTTGCATCCATTTACGTATAAAAGTCTTCAGTTTATCCTTCTTTATGGCTGAGTAATACTCCTTCCCTTGGCTGTTGGGTATTTTCATTGTTTCCAAGATTTAGCTATTACAAATTGTGCTGCTATAAACATGGGTGCACATATATCTCTGTGATATGATGTCTTTAATTATTCTGGGAAACCCAGAAGGGAAATAGCTGGGTTGAATGGGACCTCTAATCCTAGTTTTTAAAAGAATTCATACACTGATTTCCACACTGGTTGCATGAGTCTACAGTTCCACCAACAGTGGAAAAGGATTCCTTTTTCCCTACCATCATTCATTGTCAGTTGATTTTTTGATGATAGTTGTTTTTTCTGCGGTGAGATGGAATCTCAGTGTTGTTTCAATTTGCATCTCTTGAATAATCAATGATGTTTAACATTTTTTCATGTATTCATTTGCCATTTGTATTTCTTCATTTGAGAATTGTGGATTTATTTGAGAGGTCCATTTTTGGGTTTGGTCTTTGAATTTGGGGGTTCTGATTTTTTTCAATCCTTTATATGTTCTAGATAGAAGTCCTTTGTCTGTGGGATAACTGGCTATAGTATTTTCCTACTCTGTGGGTTTTTTTTCATTTTGTTCGTGGTTTCTTTTGTTGTGCAAAAGCTTTTTAGTGGAGTTTTTGGGGTCTCCTAGTAGAGTAAAATGTCATCTGCAAATAACAATAATTTAACTTCTTCCTATCCTATCTTTATTCCTTTTATTTCTTTCTCTGTCTAATTGTTCTGGCTAAAGTTTCCAGAACTATGTTGAATAAGAGTGAAGATAGTGAACGTCCTTGTCTTGTTCCTGATTTTAGAGTGAAAGCTTTCAGTTTTTTTTCATTTTAGTATGATGTTGGCTTTTGGCTTCTGTTGTAGTCAGGGATTTCAAGTAAAACAATTCCATATGAAACACATAAATTATAGTATTATTTTATAATTGTCACCCAATCATTAAATACCAAAGAAAGAGTACAGGAAATCTGTCCACACACAAAAGACCTAGAGAATACAACTGAGGGCCTGGATCCCATGGCAATATCCTGAATGGATTCAACTGAAGACCTAGAGCCCATGACAATGCTTCCCACGAATCCAATATGTAGAACCCACGACAATGTCTCATGCAAGTCTGTTTCATGGATCTGCCCTGGGAAATCCCAAAGGTCAGTGGTGGAAGCTAGAAAGTTTATACCAGCAGGATGAAGGATCTGTGCCAGTAGGCTGAGGGTTCTGCACTGGAGCCAGGAAGCAATGCTCAAAGTAAGAACCAGAGCTCCCCTGAAAATTACCACAGCCATTCTCTGCAACAACAAGGTCCCGAGCTCCTCTGATGATGAGAACAGCCAAGTTCATATCAGGAAGCTAACATTACAAGCTTCTCCTGGAGATTGAACAGCATACCATCTTCCTGGGTATCCAATTCCCCATGCAGCCCTTTTTGAGCAGAACTTCTTACAGATCTCTTTTCAAATGAAAGCTTTACCGTTCTGCACCCTCAAGCTTGTGAGGAACAGGTTCTTGCTGATTGTGGAGATGTTCTCAAGGCATCTTTCCTATTGTCCTGATGTAAAGTGTGCTTGGGTTCTCTTTAATGTTCATCTTTTCAGCACACCTGTTGTCCATTACTCCAATTTTGCAGGCACTTCCTTTCTGGAAACACTGAAAATGTTTCAGAGGGTTATTTGCTTCCGATTCTCACTGTAATTCTCACTAAAAGCAACAAGAAGTACCCATGCTACAGCCTAAACAGTAAACTCCCTTGAAATTTCCTCTACCAGATTAATTATTCCAGCACCCTTAAACTCAGTGTCCTACAAAGTCTCAGGACACAGGCAAAATGTAGACAAATTTTCTGCTAGAGTGTGACACACATGATCTGTAGTCAAACTGCCAATAAATTCCTTGTTTCCAACTGAAACATCATGAGCCCGGCCTTTACTGTCTGCATTTCTATTAGTAATTACTGATTTATTTCTATTAGTGGGTTCTATTAGTAACTTCTGAGCTCTAACCATTATCACACATCAAGTTCAGCTTACCACATTCTAGGGTTTCTCTAGCAGGCATCTCCAAACCTTTCTGAACCCCTCTTGCAAGCCAGTTCCAAATCAACCCCACTCTTGTTACCAAAATCTCTCTTATTAACTTTCTCATTGTTGGAACAAAATACCCAACACCCACAATTTAAAGGAAAAGAAGTTCATCTGGACTCATGGTTTCTAGCTCCAAGGTAAAAACATTATAATAGAAGGACCTGAATGGAAGAAAACAACTCCCATCATGGCAGCCAGGAGGAGCCGGGGAGGAAGATATACCCTTCCAGGCCATGCCCCAGGGACACATCTTTTCCAACTGGGCCCCACTTTTTAAGAATACATTCGGTCACTGAACTTACTAGTGGATGTATTCCTGGATGAATACAGCACCACCAGTAATCCAGTCACTTCCAGACACATAACACTTTTGGGTGTCCTTTTAGTTCTAAACTCATTAAGTTATGTGCATCTAAACATTCAGTTGAACTTCAAAAGGCCCACTGAAGGTATTGTAGACACATATGTAAAGTACAGTCTGAAACAAGAGTCAGATTTTTGATCTTGTAATGTTGCATAGACTAGATAACTATGCAGTGTACCTCTTTCCTTTTCTAACTGGGCACAAAGCTAGGGTCCACTTCCAAGCCCCTATTGCAGTAGGTAGGCCAATTTTCGTGTGTTCCAACCAACAGAACATAGATAGAAGTCATTAGTATTTCTTGACCTTTCCATAAAAAGCTTTCTCATAATTCTGAAATTGTAAGAATTTGTACTACAGTGCCTACTTATAAGATGAGGAAAATGACAGAAGAAAATATTTACATAAATGTTGCTGTCTATAATGATACCTCTAAATTTCTGTCTTGTCAGTTCAGGAGGGCAGAGAAAGACTGGAGATAGACTGAAGATAGATTGGAGATAGACTGGAGATAGTACTGGAGATAAGATAACCTTCCTTCCTTCGTGTTTTCCTCCCTCCCTTCCTTCCTTCCTCTTTTCCTCCCTCCCTTCCTTCCTTCCTTTCTCCCTTCTTCCTTCCTTCCTTTTCTGTAGTGCCTGGAATGAATTGGTGATCAAGGAAATTTGTAGCCCATTGTGTTCACAATCATGTTTCTTATACTATGAATGGACAGCCAGTGGAACATTAGTCCATTAAAAAAGAATCTATGGTTAAATAGGAAATACCGTGTACTATATTTCTCCCTATAGGAGGGTCTCAGTGCGTATTAGTAATATTATAGGGTTTGAGAAGATCTGCAATAAAAGAATTTATTTTTAAGTTTCCAGTTTATAATAAATAATAATATATTATATATAACTTATTTTATAAAATTAATTTTGTCTTATTAAATTAATTTTATCTATGACTGAAAATTTATCTGTAATAAACTACCCCAAAATCTCAGTGGCTTAATATAATTTCTCACTCATTGTAGTCAGTGTGGATCAATAGATAGTTGGAAGAGAATGACTTAGCCCAGTATAGTCATTCAGGGACTCAGACTATCCACAGCATGGGTCCATTATTTTTCAGAACTTCAGAGTTCCACTGGATTCTTTGCATCCAGCAAGCAAGGAAGGGAAATAAGAAGGTAAATTTACTCTTAACCACCTTTGGATATGATGATTTCTACTTCCACTTCCATTCTATTAGTGAGAATGCCTTCCAAGGCCCACATAGAGGTAATGGCCTTTGGAGTATGCCCAGGACACAGAGGAGAATACTGGTATCGGTGAGCTGTTGTAGTACTCAAGTTGTCTTGCTGACCCCCAAATATCTCTTCGTTCCCTTTCTCTCTACAAAGAGCATATGTTCCAAGATAGGTACCTATCATGCCTTTTATTCTCTAGATTCAGTGGAAAGTCAGGATTTCTTGATGGCACCGAGCCAGTGATGAAATGTGAAACACGTGTTATCTCATGAGGTTTGACCATGTTTTCGAGCCATTTATTTTAGAATTAGAGTCATTTGGTTAACTGTTTATATTATGTTTAAAATTATTTTTCATAATTTTTAAGGCTTTCTTACCGCAATTCTGAAATCCTTCTAGTTGCTTACGTATGAAACTTCTTGATTCAGTTTACTGATCTGCTTCTGATTCTGTTCTCCAGGACAAACTCATTTATTTGTTCTGTGTGGCCCTGGATCTGTTCTCTTGGAGGACCCCTGCCTTTTACTTTTTCCTAACCTTATCTGAAGTGAATATTGGGTAGTAAGTCCTTCTGGGTAGGTGTGCAGACTTAGTAGGCAATTTCAACACCATTTTATCCCGAAGTCTGGAATCTGAGAACTGAAGAACTTGCACTAATAGGGCAAGTGTGCCATTAATGATACCATTAACAAGGTTCTGGTTTCCAAAATACTCCTTAATATGTTATAACATGCAGTTGTCAAAACAATCCCAGGAATTAGAGATGTAGAAGCATAGGGAAAAGCCATTGGGAACTCCAAAGTAAAACTACCATTGGTCTATTCACAAAGCAAGGAAACACTTCATGACTTGCTTTTGCTGAAAAAGATCACCTTTTTCAGCCAATCTGGGCCAGTTTGTAGACTAGTTATTCACCCAGTTCAGGTTATTAAAAGTCTGGCCTGGCCTGAGAGTTGATGAGCCATTCATTCTCTTCCACCAAACAAATGGCTTGATGCTGGCAAAGGAGACTAATACGATTTTTTCTCCTCCTGAGAAGCTATATTCAAATGTGGAACACCTGATCCCACCCTACCCCCTCCTCTATATAGAATCATGGGATTTCAGCTCTGGAAAGTCTAATTTTTTTTTTTTTTCCAAATCTATGACTTACCTATCTTCTTCAGCCTTTCTGTAAGGGGTTCTTCAGAGATACCTGCAGGGGTTAGTTTTTGACAGACAAAGTTGGGGAAGAGGTGGTAAGAAGGACCTAGCTGTGTTCTTATCCCTACTCAATCAAAGCAGTCTAGCTTTTAACTATATCATTAAAAGAAAGGGTTCCATTATTAACAGAACCCCTAAAAGTCATGGTTATTAGCTAATTCCATTGTTTCTAAAGAAACACTTGAGACTCAGAGGGGTTAATTATTGGCCCAAAGTCACTCAGCAAGAACTTGGGTTTGCTGAATCTCAGGTTAGTGCTCTTTGCACTAGAATTTGCTTGTTAACATTCCCTGGTGTGTGTGTCATGTAGTCTGAGATAAAAGGATGGAGTCAGACTTACCCTGCTGCTGGCTGCATAGATAACTGGAAAGGCAGCTTCACCTTTTGCTGTTGGACTCCTAACAATCCTGGCTTCCCATCCAGGGCAGGGGTGCTTTGTGCAAGGCTGATGATGCACCCTGCTAGGATCTTGGCACCTCTCAAGCATTTTATCAACTATTTACAAAATCACTGCCTGATTTCTTTCTGCCACTTCATCCCCACCCCTCATGCTCTTGATTAACAGTGCTGTTTTTAATCCCAGGACACCATAATTGTCACTTTATATTTTACACTTTTAAAATATTTTTCCTCAGAGTTCTGAAGATGGAGTGAATATAAATTAGTTTGACTCTGTCTCTATCAGTAGCCTGTGAGTATTAAACATGTAAGAGATGGATTGCTCTGTCTGTGTCTCCTTTCCTCCAATTGTCACCACGTGATGTTTGTTTCTGCTCAGGATTGGAAAGAAGTGATTGCTTTACACTTGCTTTTTTTTTTTTTTTTTTTTTTTTTTTTTTTTTTTTTTTTTTTTTTTTTTTTTTTTCCTTAACAACTGGAGAAATACCACACTGTGTCTTGTTTAAATGTAGCTTTCACAACTCCAGCTCCTGTGGGGGAGGGGCATGAGTAATCTCCTGTGTGGTAGGCAGTTTTATTTCTCCAAAGAGAAGAAAGCAGACCCCAAATATTTGGAATGCCAGTGATTTAGAACGTTTCTAGCATGCCTGCCATTTGTTCCTACGCTAGATTTGTCACAGAAAAGACTTGCCTTTAGGCCATAAGTAGGTAAAGTTCTCTGCAGGTCAGGGGAAGGGTCTCTAGAAGTTGAGAGTGGCGTGGTGTGCCCCCTAGAATCCAAACCTCGTTCCACTGCTGCTTGAAGTTTAGCTGAGAGCTGAGCTACTCTACATGAGAAGGTTCTCTGTGTTAGTGTCCACCAGAGGAAATGATCAAGGTAAATTTATTTAGCCAAGTATTTGGTAATGTTTTGAGAATTATAGCCTATTTACTTTAGAATTAGAATCACTTGGTTAACTATTTATGTTCCATTAAAAAGTTTTATTCCATCCCTACTTTGTTCTTTTGGTCTTTGACAGATGAGCAAAAACTCCTTTTAGTAACTTTGGAAAAGATATAATTATGCTATCCAAAAGAGAAAGAGATTAAATTCTCTAAGAAATATTCATTTTAATTTTTATTTGCTAACACTAGATGTGTATTTTCCTTGCACTTTTTTTCCTAAATGTATAACAACAAAGTGTGTGTGTGGGGGTAATTTTCATTTTTTCTAAGTATTTTCAGGGAAATCCCTTTTAAAGTTATGAATTTTAGTCCAATGAGAAATCCTCTTCCTCTGGTCTAAATTTTGCATATTGTCTGTTTCTTACTGGGCTTCCGTATTGTCTCATGCTCCACTAGAAATGCAGCAAGGATTCCTAGCACATCCCAGTTGCCATAGCAACAGCAGTCTTTCCCATAATGAGCTGCATCATCTGAACTGATGTCACAGCATCATGCAGCAGGTCAAACAAGGCATTTCCTAGTATTGCATCCTACAGATGTGCTGTAAACATCAAAAGAAGACGGTGGGAGCAGGAGATGGTGAGTGTTAAATGTCTGGGCCTTAATTGCGTGCCTGTTTTGTTGGCTAGTCCGCGTCTGCTAAGGAGAGATGGGGGGATGTTGTCTGCTTAAAATGGATTGAGGGAAGAAGGGTTGTTTTGCTTAAATCTGTTTTTCAGGCTGCTGGGTTAAGACAAAGGCCTGTAAGAGTCATGTAGGAATCAAAATGTGAAGAATATTCTTGCTGTAACTATGTCTGCTATTTTTAGTATACTCATAGAATTTTTTTTGTAAATATAAGATAATTTTCTATTGCAAAACCCCAAAAAAGCTCTAAAATGAGTAGCTCACAGTATTTACATATTGTAAAGGTATATATTTATTTTTTTTTAATGAGGCAGAGTTAATTGGTCCCTATTCACTTTTGTGATTTATAAAATATTTAGTGACTTGCAGTATAAAATTCAGTCTTTACCTTGGTTGGTTTTCAATTTCTTCATGGCAAAAAAATGAATGCTGAATAAGCATTTGACATAACCCTGATGTGAAAGGGTTTTTTTTTTTGCACGTTCGAGATAGAATTTATTATAAGCATGAAGATCTAAATGAAATGATACTATTTGAGCTTTTGATTTATATGGTAGTTCTTCAATTGGTGTCCTCCATAGTTAGTTGAAAGAGTGCCACGATATTTTACCATTTCTAGTTAGTCTCTGAAATCAATGGAGTTGTTTTCAGGGTGACTTATAACTAAGAAGGGAACAAGTCTCTTTTCTGCGGCAGTTGCTGTCAAGGGTAACCCTGGGAGAGCCTCTCAAGTGGCAATGGTGCTGCCATCTCTTGCTTAACTTTAACCAAAATCTGGTAAGATGAATAAATAACAGAATCCTCAATCACTGTAGGGAATACAGATCTCTTGGCTTAGTCAAAACCTCAATTCAATTCTGAAACAGAAATAAAAATGATAAACATGTATCATTTTTATTTCAATCCTTAGGTCTGTATTTAGATGTCTTCATCATCATTTTTTCCCCCTAAAATATGTACTCTAACAGTGTCAATAAGGAGCAATATGTTGCCTTTTGTTTTGGAAAATAAAATGGATTTCCCTGGTACAACTGATTGGTTTTAGGGGAGAGAAAGGAGGAGGCACATGTCAGTTCAGTTGATCAGTATGTCCACTTAGAATCAGGGAGTGGTCTGGTTGCTCAGTGCTATGGAGTTGATAGTATGTATTTGAAAAGTATTATAGGACAGAATGGCAAACCTTGAGGTTTTGTTTTTTAAAAAGCTATTTATTGAGTCTAAAATAGATATATCATAGAAGGCAGGAATGCAGTAGCCCTAGCAAAGGGGAGTGCTTTTTTTTTTTTTTTTTTTCCAAAACATAGAGTTGAGCATATTGGTCCCATTAGGTACTAGCTTGAGTGAAAGACCTTGGATTTAATTAGTTTGTTTATACCACATCACACACATGCTACTCTCAGTCCTTTAAGCTTATATGGCTGACGTGCAGCTGTGCGGGATGGAAGAGGTCAGCTCAGCCTGGCTTTATCACAAGCACTTAGAATCATGAATTGTTCATTGCCTGCGGTTTTATGTCGCATATTGTGAGCAGAAAGCTCTGCTGGGACTGCTGGGTGTGAACACAGCTAAGTCAGAAGCTCTAAGGTGACAGGGAGGAGTGCTAGCTGGGAGTGGGGGAAGGGCAAATATATTTAGTAGTTAGAATATAAGTCTGGAGAAAATCACTCAATGCCTATTAGAATTCTTCTAAAATATTACTTCCAATGAAAACCAACGAAGAAAGACTCATTCAGTAACATGAATTGCTAGGAGTAAAAAAAAATAACCAAAGGCAGCATTTTAACGAGTTCTGTATTTGTTTAAGTCTTGTCTCTTTTGTCTAACAGTGCTCTCAGCTGTTTCAACATGGGTGATTTGTACAATTACTGGAAGTCGCAGAGGCCAGACTCTTTAAGGGCAAGGTTAGAAAGTGAAGTCATGCTTTGAGGGTGGAGAAGGGCACTTGTGGGTGTGGGCTGTTGCAGTTATCTAGTAGAACATCCTCTCCATTCAGACAAGCCTGTAATCCTCCCAACCCCTGTAAATTTCAAAATGCTATTGCAGTTCCACAACTTTATGCTTTTGTGTTCTTTTTACTACAGAACAAAGCCCTTGCTATGGAAGCTGTCAAATTGGTACTCTATTTCTTCTGAGAGGGCCACAGCCTGTGCTGCTTCTTGATTAGCTGTGTGTCTTAATTATTGGCTAAGGCTATATATAATATATCCCTGAGGGGTGTATGGTGTGTGTGTGTGTGTGTGTGTGTGTGTGTGTGTGTAGGGAAGGGAGAGATTGCTCCTCTGTGGTTGCATTTATTAGTGTCTCAATGAAATTTTCTAGAATTTAAAGAATTTTATTTTATAGTAGTGACTGAAAGATAAAGACCATGTTTATTGTGTGGTTGCATTTAGACCAAAAAGTCTCACAGTAAGTTAATCGCCTCTATTTTTGGTTGTGGTTTTCATTACTGAATTACAAAGTTGCAAAGAAGTTAATTCTTTGAAGATAACTAGGTCATGGTGGGGATAATAATAATAATTATTATAATCAGTCATAATTTATTAAGTTCTTATTAAGTATCAGTTACTGGACTAAACTCTGTCTATAGTAGTCCTTGTAATGGCATTAAGAAGTGGAGAACAATTAGTATCACTTTGTAGAATTAGGTACTTACATTTACATTTTGCAAAAAACAATTCTTAGGCTACAAACTTGGCTAGGGTCCCATAGTTAAGTGACTGGGCCAGGATTCCAAACCAATGGTTCTGGCTGTGAAGCCCACATGCTTGCCCACAGTCATTCCAGTTTTGTGACATCTTAAATGTATATACTATAAAGATCAATTACTTATATCCCATTGCACATACCCCACTCATCTTCACTTTAATTGGAAAAGTCAGATTTCACATGTAGAAAATCTCATTTACTACATTAAGATCAATTTACTGTAAAGATGAGCATGAGTCTCGGTGAGATGTGAGTATTTACTTTGATCCTAAAGATTTAAGTAATGTATATTTAATAGTGCTCAGATCTTTTGCCATTGCCCTCTCTTGACATATTTATTTTAGAAGCTCTGTGCATAGAGAATGCTATGTGATTGAGTGTGGGTGTGATAGATTTTCACTAAAGGCAGATTTTACCTGAGACAGAAATGATTCAAGTTTGTCGTACCCGCCTTATTAGGCACATGTGCAGCAGTGTGCTCACTTTCAGACATTGCATTCCCTGGCAATACCAGGAAGGCAAGGAATAGAAACAAACTTCTCTCACAGTCTGGAAGGTGTAATGTGAATCTATGTCTTGAGTCAAGAAGATAAAAATAGTTTATTTTGCTGAATGTATCAGTGGATAAATCCAAATGTTGTCTATTTCTGACTAAGCACAAGAATCCTGTAACAGTCTTGTGCAACATCCTGGAAGCTTTGTGTTTGAGAAGAGCTGATACAGTCATATCTGCATCATCTTGCCCATCCCCAGCTATCCACGCCCAGTGTCATTACTGGGCTCTAAGGGCTGTTCTTTGTTTAAGTGTGGGGCTAATGCACACACTGACAGCATACTGATATTGATTAAGGGATGGTGAATACTTAGAAATATTATTCCGTTGGGCTTGATAGCCATTTCTCCTTTCTGGAAAGAGGTTAACCTTTGTCATAGCCTGTTCCAGGAAGGCCTAAACTCATGAAAGCATAAGGTACAGTGATGAGAGATTGAGCAGAAAGCAACAGAGCTTCTAGGGACAGTGACTATAGAAGTTAGGAATCAATTTGGAAACAAAATATCCAATGGAATTTAGGGAAGTTGGTAGTGCTGCTATGTTGTCTCTGATTCCCTTCTATTTCCAGTCATAGGATTAGTGAAAGGCAATTTGTTTTGACCCTATAGATCCAGTTCAATTCAACAAATATTTTATTGAGTATCTTCTATATGCCAGACATTGTTAGAAAACACAACAGAAACACAAAACAGATTAAAATACCTTTTCCTACTATATTCCAGAGGGAGAGAAAAGAAAAGCCCCAAGTAAATTTGTAGTTGACTTTTTCCCTCTGGTACTGTAATACTATTTCTTTTTATTTCTATTCCATGTACTAATAGATAAACTTGTATTCTCTGCACATACATGCATGTGTGATTTATATATGGAGGTGAACCCACTGCATTGACTAATAGCTTTTTTTCCTGTTTGGGTTACATTAAAAACTTGCTGTGTATAGATAAGGCCAATGTGGTAATTAACATTTATTTGATATAAGGTATTCTAGGAAATATATATCTGTCTCATTTGATAAAACTGACATGTGGCAATATGAAATGTATTTAACAGATCAATTAAGGATGTATCTTAAAAGTTTTGTGAGAGACATTTCTCATGTTTAAAAACTGCTTTTCCAGAGAGCCCTCTAAATTGAGCATTACTGTTAGTGTGCTGGTGGAGATACTTGGCACATAAAGTTCCAGTCTTATGCATTCACCTCAGCATGCCTTACAAACATCACTTCAAATAGGTAGCACTCTCTAAGCTATCATTTCAACTACTGTATTTAAACTGTGATTGTATTTTAATGAAAATATTCAGGTGCACATTCATGTGTGTATAGGATATGTACAGTTTGGTATATCTAAGCAGACAAAAGAAAATCCCTTGCAGACTGACTGTTCCTCGTCTTTGATGGTAATTACAAATAACCAGCTCTGCAGATGGACCATGAGAGGAAAGGCTTTTCAGAAGAATATTACTTTTTATAGGAGTTTATCCATAGTAAAAAAATTTTAGGTTTTGAATGAATAAGGTGTAAGATTTCCTCTTCACAAGCATATACCTGTTAGCATCAAAATCCTCAAGTTAGTTTTAAAACTTTGTGAGGATAAAGGAGAGGCTTTGTTTTCCTTGTAAGCCAAAGTCATGTTTTTCTCTGCTCGTCAATCAAAAGGCATGTTTCAAACCCTTACAGACATCCTGCACCTCTGTGCTTGCGTCACAAGCAGAGCCAGGGAGAAAATATGAAATCTTTGGCACAAGGTCTCAAAATGGTAAATGCATGAGCTGAACTTGGCCTGCAGCTTGTTTTGTGTTGTCTTAGGCTAGGCTCATGTCATACAAATCTGTGCCATTTGCACAGGTCCCTGCATTTGGCTCCAGATGGTTTAATTTTCTTCTGTTGGCAATTTGAAGTTCTTACTAATTTTTTAATAAGGGACTCTGCATCTTCATTTCATATTTTACCCAATAAATTATGTAGCCAGTCCTGTATGAACTTTTTTATACCCCTACTGGTAATAATTGAGCCCTGTAGGTGTTTGAGTTTGAGGCTCTCCTACCTCCCAATTCTAGACCAATGAAACAGAAATTATACATCTTAAAATCTAAGGGACCATTGTTGTCAAAACAACCCTGAGCAAAACTGCCATACTCTTATCCCATGGTAATATAGCAGTGTGCACAGTAATTCAGTGGCATTTCATCGATAGCCAATGGGGGACATATTACATTATACCTGAAGATATTTGGTAGGTCAGGTTTATTTGTCACCATCATTGCTTTCAGGGGAGAAATCAAATCTTTGCAGAGCAAGCTAATTAACCATTCTAGTGGTTCAATGTTTATATTAATTCTCTTGCCATTTGTTTATTACTTGATTATATTTCCCTTTCATTGTTTAACTCTCATTTAAATTATACAACATTTTTTTTAGAACTATCCTTTTTTTTTTCCTTCTGTTTTATCTCTCCAGGTGGATGGGGGCTTATAATTGGAGGTTATATTACTGCAGAAAGAGTTCACATTTTTTAATTAAAAAGGGAATTACAGTCAATATTTATAATGAACCTTTCTCTAGCATGGCTGTTATAGCCATGCTAATGATCCAAAGTCTGGATCCACCATTACTGTTTAAAATAATGAGATGCTGCTCACTGGTTGCTGAACCTTAGGTAGGCAAAGAATTCTCACTCTTCTTGTCATACTGAAAAACGGCTGAATTAATCTACTAATCTCCAGATTTGCAGAGAGTTGTCAGAGAATTGATATGAATAATGGCACTTGCTGCACAGGAAAAAGGTAATCTTTTAGTTGATGTTGTTTTTCTCTTTTTCGACTGTGTGAGAACTTGTCAGATCCGTTAGGGACACTTAACTCTTGAAAGCCTGAGGATGGAGTCTTCCAGGAACTCATACCCTTGCTCTGTATGCCTTAAGAATCCTGATGTGTTCACCATGCCCACCATTGTACAAGCCGTAAAGCCAGATGTTTCAGAAAATGTCACCAGTAGTTAACAATTAACAAATGTCTACCATGTGCAAGACCATGTGCTAAAGGGGAAAAAAAGCGTTTATAAATAAGGGCAACCATAGGGACACACGTGTGTATTAGTTGGAGATCTTTTCACATATTTAACATGTGTCATCTGGGCTTTTTTGTAAACTTCTCTTGTTCTGGACATACCCTGAGATGGAGCTCCAGTCATATCTGTGGTTGCCCTTTCATCTTCTATTCTCTTTATTGAACTTCTTAATTTAAATGTTTTTAATACTTAACTCATTACCTTGGCTGGTCCACTCAGAATCAACGTTTCTTCTCCCACCCCCAGCTTTTTCAGTCCTTAGAGCTCATAATTTGTTTCTACCTCAGCCAGTTTCCTATCACTGTCACCTTGTGGCCTTCCTAGTGCAGACCCATGAAACAGACTTGCATGAGTCATTGTCATTATTTAGTTTATTTGCCATGAGGGTGAATAAATCCTTATACTTAGCTTTATTTATTAAAGATTATTGTTTTAGGAAAATAATAGATACTGTATCATGATCTGTGACATGATGTTTTTCTCTGGTTCTTATAATTTTTTTCATTTTTTATTAGTACGTGTTTGTAGTACATAATGCTGACATTCCTCATGAAGGTGTATATAATACTTCTTAATCCTTTTCTTTATCCTCTTTCCCTTCCCTCACCCATTTCATCTCTTGGTCCCTTTCCCATTTGCAAAAGATATGTCTACCTATTTCCTATTATCTATATTTTATATTTTGGGTTTGTCATATAAGAGAAACCATGTGTTACTTAAACTTGTGTGTCTGAGTTTTTTTCACTTAGCATTATAGTGTCTCTGGTTCTTCTATCTTAATACCATTTTTTTGTCTTTTTTTTTGAGACACGGTCTTGCTATGCAGTTCAGGCTGACCTTGAGCTCACTTTGTAGCCCAGGCTGGTCTCGAACTCACAACAGTCCTCCTGCCTTAGCCTCTTGAGTGCTGAGATTACAGACGTGCGCCACCAGGCCTGGCTTAATATTATCTTTATCTGAATGTAATCATACATGCTAAGACACCAGAACAAGAAGTAGTAAAGTGAATGCTGTTAACCAGCTTGCTGAGAAGACAAAATGTTTCTTTTCAGCAATAGTCTGAAACCTCAACTGGTGAAAGAAATTCCAAATTATCAAATCTAAAGTGAATTTTTTATTTTTTCAGTATCTTATACCAAATGACAGGTTTCTGCTTTTAGTTTTGGAATCCTAAAATCCATCAATTTCCATATATGTATATAGACTGACTGATATTTTCTGGGCAGGAGATTGGTGGTGGGGAAGGTCGACAGGGTATGGGTAGTAAGTACTTTGCAGTAATAGTAGTTTCCCTTCTTGATTCACTCTATCTTCTGATGTTTTGCACTTAAACATTCAATGAAAACAGAGCCTTGCAGGATGGGTTTGGAGCTAGATATATTTATTTCTGATTCTTAGCTCTTAAATTATTAGACCTGTGATCTTATGGTTTTTAGATATTTTTCCCAAATATAAAGTAAGGAGGATATCCATTTTATAGGATGAAATGATGTATTTTTATGGGAAGTTGTTGACACAAAGTAGGCATTTGATAAAATTATTATTTTATGTACTCAGAAGTAATAAGATAAAATTATTACTCCACCAAGAGGGCCTGGGGATATAGCTCAGTGGCACATTGCCTGTCTGGTGAGTACAAGGTTGTGAGTTCTATCTCTGGTACCAAAAATAAAAAATAAAAAAATTTTTAAAAAATCCCCCAAGAAGAAAACAGTTTCTCTTTCACTCCAATCCTGAAACCAAGGAACTCACTTTTAGAGTTTTATTAACAGAAAGAAAAGCCCTGTTATATATTTCAAAAGCTTATTCTCTGCCAAGCACATATATTATATCATTTAAGTTTATTTCCTGCTTCCCCCCCATAGCATTTATTACTACTACATATTTTACTTATTATTTATTCTTCCTCCTTTGGTATAATGGTATAATGTAAATCCTGCCAGGGCAGAAATTTTTGTCTGTTTTGTTAAATGATATTTCCTTAGCCCCTAGAGTAGTGCCTGACATATAGTACATGTGCAGTAAAATCTGTGACAAGAGTGAATTAATCCACATAATCCCATGAAAAAGGTACTATAATTGTATTCAGTAGTACACAGAAAATTAATTTTTTGCAGTGATCATTTTCAAGGTAATAAACACCCCAAGTGATTCTTGTTATTCTAGATAGCATGCCAAGAAGTTCTCAATCCTAATGATTGGAACATGTTCCATCCAGTTGTTCTAAATTCTTCATTGAAAGCATAAGAATTGCATGGGCCTTGCTGATGTCTTCGTCTCTACAGGGCAAGGGAGCTGGGGTTTTGCAGGTCGCTTGAAAAATATATTAATTCTTCTTCTGGTGGTTGTCTTTTTCTTGTTAGTGAATTTGAACCTCTTTTAAGAGCAGAATTATTTATTTGCCTTTAAATTTTAAATTCTTACCTATAAATTTGATAGACTGGTAGAATTTTAGAATCTTCAATGAAAATATCATGATAAAGAGAATAAGCCAGGCAGTGGCCCTCCCTGTTGCTATCAGTAATGAGAAATTAAGCAAAACACAGGAACTCAGTAAGTTGTTTGGCTAGAACATATCGCCTCATAAATGAAGGAAATAATCAAGATAGCTGATTTCTGCCATTTATTTTGAATTAGAGACAAACTGTCTTTTAGCAATAGATATCTACAGCTGAATTATATATCAAGGCATATTCTAAATGTATTGCTTTTGAAGGGAGTATTTATTTCTCAGGGAACAGATGTGAGATTTCTTTTTCTTGAAATTCAAACCATTTTGACAACAAACTATTTTTAAGATGCCTTATTGTTTAAGAACACAGACCATATCCAAAAGCAATTAGGAAAACATTCTGGAAGAAAGAAGTGTTCTGGTTATACTATAATAATAGGCTGAGTAAGGAAATGTAATGCTGTTAAATTTTAAATGTTTTTTTTTATTATCGTAAAACATTTAATATATTTACTTTTATCAATTTCATGATTCTAAAGATGAAAGTTATGTCCCCTGATAATTTTCTTACATTTGCAATATATGGTATGGTCAGTTGTAATATATGAAGACATTATTATGTTAAAATAGCATGTTATTCTTATCTACTTTAGGGAGCCCTCAACCAGGAGTAACAAACTGAAGCCTTAGTACATGTTGACGTAATCTTCCTGAACCTCATTTTCCTCTATGAGAAAACAAAAAAGTTAAATTTAACAAATTTTTGTTCCCTATTAGCTCTAATATTTTATGATTCACTTATAGGGTTCTCTGTATCTTTCAATTGTTCAACTTTACAATTTTCAAAAAGATATTCCAAGTAATATTTTATATTTGATTATGCCTTCAGGTAGATAAAAACACTTTAATTTATTATCAGTCCATTTAGGCTTCTGTAATAAAATATTATAAATTCAGTGGCTTGTAAACACAAAAATTTCTCAGAGTTCTAGAGGTTAGGAAGTCCAAGATCAAGCTGTTTCAGATTCAGTGTCTGGTGAGTGTCCATGTTTTGGTTGACAGATGACTCTTTCTAGCTGTATCTTCACATGATAGAAGAGACAAGGGGTCACCCTTAGGCCTCCTTTATATGAACACTAATCCTATTCCTGAGGGTTACACCACCATGACCTAAAGGCTTCCCAAAGGACTCACCTAATACCCTCACCTTGGGAGTTGGGACTTCATATAAATTTTTTTGAGCAAACATTTAGAGAAGAGCATTTACACAATATTTGTGTGTTTCATTGCTTGCATTCACAGTATTCTTTTTTATTGTGTGTGGTTTTTGTTTTTTGAGACAGGGTCTCGCTATGCAGTTCGGGCTCACCTTGAGCTCACTTTGTAGCCCAGGCCAGTCTCCTGCCTCAGCCTCCTGAATTCTGGGATTACAGGCATGAGCCATCATGTCTGGCTCCATTCACAGTATTCTTGGTGGTCAACCTGTAGTCAGCATGTAAGGTTTCACTTAAACTAATAAGTTATTACCTTTCACAACACATTTTTTGCCCAGTTTCTTTATCTTGAAATTTTATGCACTTTCTATTTTTTTCTAAGCCACAATCTATATATTTTCAGTTAATGAGCGAGGTAAAGCATTCAGTTGTATTTTATTCTTCGTATGGAGTATGAAATCTCTTTAGAAATTCCCGTTGTTATTCCAGGTAGTCATGCAAAATATAAATGAATATATTTTTATTAATTTTACACTTGGAACATTCCCATGTTTTTTGTGGTGAAAATGACCAAATCTCAGCAATTTTATGCAGTTCAACTGAATAACTCATTTACTATCATAAAAATATTTGTCTTTACTATTTTTATAAGTAGCAAATGCTAATTTTTATAGCTCAGAAGTGATGAAAGTCAGCTTTTAAATGAGCAAGGGAAGTAGTATAGAGTATATTTCAAGAATTATACTACTTTTCAAGTAGTATAGAATTTGGTAAAAGAGGGATCTGGGATTGAGCTCTGCTTTTCTGCTACCACTGTTGTGACCTTGGCTAAGTTGCTCAAATTTGCTGAAATTTATAAAATGGAAATGATAATGGAGCCAGAGATATAGCTCAGTGGCACAGTGCCTGCCTGGCAAGCGCGAGGTCCTTAGTTCAGTTCTTGGTATCAAAACAAAACAAAACAACGCTAAATAATAATGCCTGCCTTGAAAACTTGCTGAAACTGTTCATGGCTCCAAGATGATGCCTGATATATGCTTGACACTCAATAGTTATGATATTGTTACTAGTAACCATTGTAGTATGCATCAATCATAAATATCTATGTTTAGCTATTAAAACAGCAAATGACTTAAAGAATTTGGAAGAAAAATATTTATGAGAAATAGAAGATTCCTGAGATGAGGTGCAAGTGTTGTCATATCTGTTAGAGCAATGTATGCTTTTGAGAAGTTTTCCAAAGGATATTTTTGGTTTTTCATGTCATTCTTCACTATTTCTAAAGCAATAATTCCATAATATATCTGGCATCTGCAGATTTACGTAATGAGTTTAGTCCAACACTGGAAGAAAAATGTTTTATAGTCAAGCAGTCTGGTGGGCCTGGGATAGAGGAGTACCTATTCTTGGCCTTATTTGGTCCTGATCCTCAGAAATACAGAAAGATCTGTGGGCACATTAGAGCTTGATGCAGTGAATAATGGGGTAATAATTTTGATTGGGAAGTTGCAAATTTATTATAAATGTGAATAACAATAACAATCATGTCTTCATGTCAGAATCTATGTTAAAAATTGCTTCATATGCACTAATTGAAATCCTCAACAAACATCTTGAACAGTAGTTGAAGGAACACTCTACTCAGATATTGGTTCCTGCATATCATTCTTCAGTAAAAGGAACCAGGACTCTTGAAATGATTAATTCTAGGGCAAAGGCAGGGAAAAATTCAAGATGACTTCAAGCATCATAACTGCAGAAAGTAGAGTTCAAAATACAAAAGAATGAGCATTTCAAATAGGGGCAAATCTTCAAAGCTGAAAAAGCTTCTACCTGCCAAACCTAATAAATAATCCTGTATTGAGTTATAACTTAAAGTATGAGACAAATATACATGAGTGCATACTACTAAAAATAAATGACTGAACAAATAAACAGGGTTGAAGGGACAAATTTTCCTTATAGAAAGAATCCAAATTATACATCTAAATACTCCTTTCTTTAGGAGGAAAAGCTTAAATTACTCCTATGTTTAGGCCAAACTTAGTGACTTGCTTTCAAAAAATAGAAAGGGATAAATGGTAAGTTTACAGTGGAGAAACCTGGAAAACATAGCCTTTACCATGTGAGATTAATATCACTAGCGATACTGTGTGAATATCCTGTACCCCTGAGGTCATGTGATGAGATAAGTACTTCATCTATATGATATTCCTCACCCTTATCCATAACTCATTCTAATCATGAGAAAAATATCATACAAATCCAGTTGTGGACAGCCTACCTGATACCTGGCCCATATTCCTCAAATCTGTCAAGATCTTGAAAAACAAGGAAAGCATATGAAGTTGTTGCATACCAGAGAGACTAAGGAGACATGAAATGTGACTAAATGCAACATGGTACTCTCAGTTGGGTCCTGCGATGGAAAAAGAACATTAACAGAAAAGCTGGTGAGATCTAAATAGTCTGGAGTTTAATGAATAGTAATGAACCAAGATCAGTTTTATAATGTTTGCACATGTACTTTGGTAATGCAATTATGTCAACAATGAAGGAAACAGGTGAGTATTACGGGAACACTGTACTATTTGTGTAACTTTTCTGTAAATCTAAAATTATTCCAAAATAAAAAGTATATTAAATGAATATATATAAATAAATAGTAGAGGTTTAAAAGAATAATGCAGACATATAAAACGCTAGAGTATAATACAAAATTAAAAGTAAAATCCTCTTTTTCTGTGGGTAGGAACTCTAAACCCATCATATTTCAAAAACATAGGTAAATAGTTTTAACAATTTGGCTTATATTTTCTCATATATTTTCTATGACATTTAAGAACACACTTAAAAGGTATATAACCAGAATCTTCTTTTTATTTTGCTTTACGATTTATTTTTTCTACTAAAAACTATATGATTGACTTGATTTTAGGCAGATTATAATAATTTTAAAAGTTTGTGAGAGTATTTTTCCACAAAGATGTTAAACTATGGACTGTATATTTTAAGTCTTATAGATATTAAATAATTTTTCTTTCTTCTAGCCTAGAAGAATTTTTTGGCATTTCTAAATTTTAGTCATATTACCCAAGATTATTATGTATTGTGCTCCTCAAAATAGTATTTGATAATTGTGAATTTTTAAGATGCAACAACTAAGAAATGAAAGTTATTGCTCATTTAGAAAATAGAAATAGGAGAGATGCTGAAAGTTGACTACATTTAACTTTGTAAATGAATACGTACTGAAGTTGTGACTTCTATGTACCAAATTATTTCTGATACAGCAATTTCAGTCGAATAAAAACATTATGGTCTGTCTGTATTCACTTTATTCACCATATGTGGTACCATGCAACTTCTAGATCTTCTCCAAACTCAAAATGACTATGAAAGGTAAATTTTCACTAGTTCAGTACATTGAGGCAGCCATGGCAGTGCAACTAAAGAACTCATGAACGAGGACCTCCAGAACTGTTTCAGAAAGTGGTAAGAATGATAGGATAAGTGTGTTCAAAGTGAGGGAAAGTTTTTTTTTTTTTTTTTTTTTTTTTTTTTTGCGGCACCGGGGATTGAACTCACAACCTCGCGCCTGCCAGGGCAGGCGCTTAAGCCACTGAGCCAAACTCCCAACCCTCGTCTTTTTTGAGGCAGGATCGCACTATGTAGCTCAGGCCGGCCTTGTGCTCACGTTGTAGCCCAAGCCGGCTTCGAACTCACAATGCTCCGCCTACCTCAGCCTCCCGAGTGCTGAGATTAAAGGCGTGCGCCACCACGCCCGGTTTGAGGGAAAGTATTTTGAAGGAAATTTATGATAATATGTTTTATACTGTAATTATTTTTAAAAATTCAGCCCATTCACTGTGTTTTTTAATCATGCTGTATGTGTGTGTGTGAATAAAAATTTTTAAGGGTATTACTTTACTACTGGCTCAGGTAGGATAAGAATTGTAACCTCTGATAATCTGAGCTCTAGAGTCAAATAAATTACTAATCTGAGTAATAGCAGGTTTTCTTTATTTTCATCCCTCTCATAGCTGGGGCTTGAACTTGGTTCTGTATATATTCCTTCTAACCTTGTTGCTTGTTGAGTCTGCTGTAGAAGGTTCCTATGCAACCTTGAGGGACTGTGTGCGCGTATCTTTAGTGCATTCCTCACTCATTTTTTCCTATCATAGCCAATTCTCTTCCATGCTCAGCCTGGATTGTAGCAGTCTTTCCCTGATCAGCCTCACTGTGCCATCCCCAACTCCCTATTTCTCAACAACAGGCTGGTACTTTCCTGTAGAGAAAAGTGAAACTGTGTCACGGAAATCCATGCCCTTATTTCCTGGAACACCAGCTGGAAACTCCTCCTTAATTCTTTTCTCCGGATTTTATAAAAAGAGGCAAAATATTGTCAAAAATGTAGGTTTTAGAGTCAGAAAGAAAGACTCCTGCTTTTTGCCCTGCCAGTGTAGCTGTTTGACCTTGGGGAATTAAAAAACTTACTATTTAAAATTCGTTATTCTATGATATAGAGAAAATTGTATTATTTGAATGCTTGTCATTATTAAAAGGTAATGTAAGTGAAGTCTGTTTAGCATGGTGTCTGTGACAATAAATGCCTACCAGGGTGAGTGGCAATGGTAATTTTTTTTCTGCTCAGATTCAACCCATCTTTAAGAGCTCCTCTAGGTCTTAAACTTCTATCACTTTAGGTTCTTTCTCTATCCATAGATATGCTGAGATCTCTTCTAGGTTAGAAACACAAATAAATTCTGCCTTTCCTCCATGTTTTCACTTCATTCCTCGTTTGATACAGCCAAGTGTTTTATTTTATTTTATTCTGTTTCATTCTATTTTATTTTTAGACTGAGTCTCACTATGTAGTGTAGGCTGGCTTTAAATTTGTCGTAGCTAGTGCACTGTGCTGAAGAAGGGGAGAAAATGCAGTGAGAGTACTAGATGGTGACTCAGTTGAAGAAAAGATGTGTTATCCTAGATGGAAAGAGTTTTTTTATTTTTTTAAATTTTGCAATAAAAGTTTATCTGATCAGTGAGTTACCAAAGTTCATATGAAGTTTAATGTATTCTGACTCAAGGAGATTGCACATTGCCAACTTCAGCACCAGAATATGTTTTCGTTGTTGTTTTGCTTTATTTATTTATTCTTTTTTTATGGAAATGATTTTCATTTGTCTTCTAAATTAATTTCAGTGGACAGGAGCTAGTTTTAATTCAGTGACCCACAGTACTGCATTATTATTAACAGTAATTTCACATAGTGCAAACTAGCAATCTGTTTCCCTTGAAGACTTAAAGGACTTATTCCCACGAGGACAGCAGTTGGGATGTTGGTGAGCATAGGCTTATGGTCAGTTAGATCTTCAGAGTCCAGTGTTTGGTCTCATTGTCTACTACGGTACCTCTGGACCTAAGGAAAGTTACCTAATCTTTGTGAGCTCTGCTTTTTAAAAATGACACTTGCTTTGTTAAATATTGTGAGGCTTAGAAACAATGCGTGTGAAGCACCTGGCCCAGTGCCTGGAATAGAGGAAATGCTCAGGAATGGTCAAAGGATACTACCTGTCTTCATCACCTTCATTTTAGAAGCATTTTCATTTCAATTCTAGACCCGTGGGTGTATCAGTGGTTAAATAATTCTTGTGCTAGCTTCTAGTCTGGGTGCCCTGCTTTCTCCATAAATTGAACAGGAATAACCACATCACATAACCAGTTTTACATGGTCAAGACTAGCAGGAGATCTGCCTTTGAACTCAACCCTTTCTTCATACCTTACTGAAGGCTCTCCCAAATAAAACCCATTTTATTTTAAGGCTTTTGCTAGTGTCTCTATTGTTGTAACTCTCTGAATTCCTAAAGCAGTAATACTTTTCATCATGATTTACTATTTGTTCATACTCTAAGGGTGTATCACATGTTTCAGACAGCTTCACACAGTAGTGCAAAATTGATTCATCAAAGAATTCTTAATCTTTCTTCTTGAAAATGTTCCAGAAGTATTTTAGTTACCTCACACATCTTCAATACCTTTAATTTCACCAAGTAAAACCCTTTGCTAGCTTTTAACTTGCTGAATGCTAAACTGATGGTTAGTGACTGAAGGAGGAAGATTACTCCATTTCTGATAATAATGCTGCCAAGCACGTACCCCTATTCCTGGATTATGCATGTATCACTTTAGCTGACTTGGCCTAGATATAAAATTAAAATCAATTTGCATGCATTTCACACTACTTATGCAAAAACATTTTGAAGTAAATTATAAATATCATAATACTAGGTTACCATTTTATTGAAACTTGTGATTTATGATTTGTACAAAGTCTCTCATTCATTGAAGGGTGAATTAGAAATTCATAATGACTCTTAATCCCATGCTGCCTTGACCATACCAATGCATTTAACTGTTTACCCACCTCCTGGGCTGGCCCTCTAGGATTGAAGCACTCTGCTTATCTGATCACTTTTTAATATGTATAAAGTTTAGTTAATAGCAATATTCCAATATGAAAAAGTAAGGAATATGCCTTTTCTGTGGTCCCTCCTAGACCTTTTCCTTAGAAGGATACAAATGGATTCTGCTTTTTTTCTCTGTTTTTACTTCATTCCTTTTTGACACAGCCGAGCTTTATTTTATTTTACTTTATTCTATTTTATTTTTAGACAGGGTCTCACTATGTAGTGCAGACTGGCCTTAAACTTGCTTATGTAGCCCAGGCTGGCCTTGAATTCACTGTGATCCTCCTCCTTCACCCTCCTAAGTGCTGGAATCACATGTATGTGCCCTTATGCCTGGCCAGCAGAGCTTTTTAAGTATAGGTAATCCACTTCACTTTTAGACAAAAGCTACCTGGGTTCTCGGTTCTCTGCTCCTTATATTGAAGCAATTCTCACCAACGTTGCCAGTGAGATCCCCTGAAGTGGACATGTATTTACAAGCTAGCATCCTTTCCCTCTGGGTGATAGTGTGCCATCTAGGGAACTGCCCTCCTCTGTAGATCTTGATGCTACTTTCAGTTCAGGCACCCTGCTCTCTCCCAGACCAGAAATGGACACAAGTTCGCAAGTCAAGCTAAGACAGCAAGTTGAGGGCATGATGATAGCATTGCCTTTTTTGCTACTTGAATTCCTCTGGGAATTCACTTTTTCTGTCCTTTCTGGACTAATTCTTCAATTTTTCCTTAAAATCTGTGATCTGCCTTATAATCCTTCAATATATTTCTTTTTGCTTATGTTACAGAGTTGATTCTATTGCATACAGCAAAAGAACTCTGGTACAGCTTTGTATTGGTAAATGACGGGGAAATAGTTCAGTCCTTGTATAATTTTTTTTTTTACTAACACTGTTGATCACTTTGACCTGGCAACTTTTTGGTCTTGTGGTGATAGGTTGTTCTCTTTTCTTACCTCTTTTCAACCTGATTATTCTTGGTCATTCCCTCCTCTTAACCATGCTACTTAAATGTTTCCCAGGTTTCTTCTTTTGATTTCGTTCTCAACCCAAGGATTCTTGAATTGTAGCACTGACCCTCTGGCCTTTTATTACTTTCTCAGGATAATGTTCCCAAATTTCTTGAATAAAATACATAGAATTCTAGGGAAAATTAATTATACTAATTATTAATATATTTCTAAAAGTTGTGATACAAAGAATGCTTTTTTATTAATACAGTAAACACCAAGATCTGATGGTAGATGTAATGGTTACCATAATTTTGAAGCAGTTATAACTGTAAATTTTACTTCAGTGTATCTTTAACAACTGTAATGTCATTAGAAAATAACTGAGATATCTATTGGTGATCACTAGTATTATGATTTTATCATAGGTGCTGCTAATACTTTTGGGACCTATTACCTTTATAATTGCTACCTGTTACCTGTTTATAATTTAAAGTTTATTGAGGGAAATTTCATTTAATGATTTTTCCCTCCCATTTATGTTTTTGAGACTCTCTGAATTCTATCAACAGAAACTGTAGAGAACGAAGGATATATCTGAAGACCCTTACCTAAGCCCTCTGCCTAGGGTCTCTCATCTATGCTGATACTTGCTACCACTATTCATATCCCGAGGACTCAGATTTATCCTAAGCTTGGGTTTCTATTTTCAGAGATTATAGTTCCCCTTCAACATGTCTATACCTGAATTTCCTTTTGTTCCTCTTCCAGAAGATTACATGATGATTCTAAAAAGGTGATATACTCTGAAATCTGAGCATATCACTTCCTTGCATAAGATCCTTCACTGATGCCTCTTACCTGCAAATTGAAATTCAAAGTTCTTAGCATACTATAAAAAGCTCTCAATAGACAATGTGATGCTTTCTATCTCTGACCACTTTCGTCTCTTTAGGCTTCGTTCACTATCTCTGCCTTTCGCTGGCACAACTTGTTTTAACTATATATGCACATATCTGGAACTTTCTGAATGTCCTGTCATTTATTGTGCCCAGAGTTTCTTTGTACAAGCTGTTACATGCCCTAGCACTGCCAACCTGCTAATCCTTACTCATGTGTCAGTACAAAGGCTTGCATGCCTTTTCCTAGGAAAGCTTCTTTGACACATTACTTATATATATCTCACCTGTAGCTAACTCCTTCCTTTTTCTATCTTTGGATAAGATATTTACCTTTAGTGAACTTCACATTACACCAAATTATCATTATATGTTTGTTTATTTTTCTTTTCTACTGAAGTATAAAATTCTTGATGAAACTTCTTTATTCATTATGTGTCCTTAGCTCATAGCATGATAGGGGCTTTTACTGTATAGCCACTGGTCCCAAAAAATATTTATTGACTTATTCAGGGATGCTTAAAAATCACTTTTATTGGACACACAGGAAATAAATTTATTTTAGAGAATGAGAGCAAATTTAGGAGACAGTTCTTACTTCACTGTGTTAAATAATTGGACCTCTCTAACTCAAGAAACTAGGTCAAGGAATTGTTATGCAGGAAAAATGAAATCGTAGACATTTAAAACTGGCATAAGTTTCTGTATATAAAAGCTCAGTCAATCATTTATGTTTTAGGTACTGTTTTCGCTAGATATATTATCATTTTTATGATAATATTATTTTTTCCCTATCTATGTTTATCTGAGTTGAGATTAGATTCACTGCAAATGGAAACTCTTTGAGAAATAGCAAAATAAATAAATAAATAAATAAATAAAATAAAACCAGACATACTCGTGGCTCTTTACTGTGGACTAATGTTTAAGAGTTTAGAGACAGAATTATTGCATGGAAAACAGTCTTATAGAGTGCAACTAGATCATGGCTGCTACTAGCCCATATGATACCTTTATGGGAACTAGAAAAAAATATAGCTTCTTTAAACCATTTTACTTCCACCTTAAGAAAGTTACCACAATAGACTGATTTTATTAGAACAGGTGCTTTCCTACTCTCTTCTGGAAAATTACACTAATAAAAATGCAGATCTATGGTATCTTTGATATAAAAGACACCCCCTTGAACGTGGTGACAGTATGTAATGCATAGTCTGCATTATAGCATTTTAGGGAACCTTAGCCATGGAATTCTATTTAGCTTTCTCTCCTTATGTATGATTTTGTTACCAATTACTTATTGCTCAAAAGATGGTGAAAGTTTGTAAACAAAAAAATAAAAAGCATCACATGTACATTAATAGAGAGGAGAAGAAGCTAACTTTCAGCACATCCAAGTGACCTGGAAGCCATATTGGATCTTTGTCGCCTATAGAATTGATACAAAGGACGAAAATCACTATGTTTAGGCTATTGCTTCCATGGCTAGAAAGTATATCTTCAAGGATTCTAAAACACCAAGTACATTATTTATGACTTCATAAAAGGCACATCTTTCTGTTCTAGAACTCTCAGATAGATTCCCCAGTACAAATTTTAAGACTCTGATTAAGCAGCCAAGATATGGTTAGAATTTGATCTTTTCCATTTCTTGCACTTCCTTGGTTTAGAATTTGGAGTCCATGTTCTTGTGCAAATCATGGGTTTGATGCTTAACATATGAAGCTAGGAAACTGTTTCCTGCTTAAAAATTAACCCCTTACTTATTTTTTCACAGAAATATTCAGTATCTCTTTCCATTAAAGAAATGCAAATGAAAACAGTACTGAAATATCATCCTACGCCACAAAGAAGGGAAATGATCAAGAAATCAAATATCAACAAATGCTGGCTTGGTTGCAATGAAAAAGGAACATTTCTATATTGTTGGTGAGAATGTGAGCTAGTGCAGCCACTATGGAAATCAGTATAGATATACCTCAAAAAGCTAAAAATAGAAATTCCATTTGACCCAGCTATTCCCCTCCTATGTATCTTCCTGAAAGAGTTAAAGTCATCATATTACAGTGATACTTGCATTCCCATGTTTATAGCAGCACAATTCATAATAGCTAAATCTTGGTAAAAGATGAAAGATTTATGTGATCTGAAGAGAAACCAGAGTATATAGCTAAATCTTGGAAGCAGCCTGAATTCCATCACCAGATGTTTGGGTAAAGGAAATGTGGTGTTTATACACAATGAAGTGCTACTGTACCATATAGATGTAAAACTTGAGTCATTTGTAGGAAAATAGATGCACCTTGAGACCATAATGTTAAATGAAATAAATCAGACACACAAGCTTAAATATCACATGGTTTCTCTTATACGATAAACCCAAGGTATAAATAAATTAAAGAGCAGAAGAAAACATTAATTGGAACTAGGGAAATGTTTTACAAAAGGGAAGAGGACCAGGAGATGGAGTGAGAGGAGGGAAAGGAGATGATAAAAGAAGTAAGATGTATTATATACATGTACTTACTCCCCGTGATGAATGTAATCATTATGTACTACAAACATGTACTAATAAAAGACTTGCAAAATTTAAAAAGAGCTCCTTACTTCCTCACAGAGAATGAAGTTTGAAACCTAAAAAAATTTTAATATGCTTTGCTGCTTCTTTTTTTTTTTTTTTTTTTTTGTACCAGGGATCAAACTCATGACCTTGCACTTACCAAGCAAGTGCTTGAACCACTGAGCTAAATCCCTAGCCCTATACTTTGCTTCTTTTGTGCTTTTCATTTGCCTTTGGGCTACAATCTGTGTGTGTTGGGTGAGGGGCTAGAAATACAGTAAACTGAGAAATTAACTCCAGATATATTCTGATTTCTCAAGAGAATTGTCATTACAGGAGATTTCAATAAAGCTGTGAGGCGGGCAAAGCATTTGGAGGACAGGTACAGTTAAGTGGGCTTGTTTACTTTGGAGCTGGGGTTGTGGATCAGGTTCCTCAGGGGTTAGTGGAAAGAAGGAAAACTGTGCAATGTGGGACAGATAATAAGGTGCCCATACCAGCACCAGAAGCCCACTGAGTAAGGGTCAGAAGTTGTATTTTCATTGGTAACCCAGGGATGATAAAGACTTGAATGAATTATCCTGGGTCTGATTGGCCTCAGAACTCTGATATAAGGTTGTATTAAAGTAGACACCTGCTGAGTTTCAAGATGCAGAGAAACAGCAGCTGGTAGGCTGGACCCAGTGCTAGGCCTGGCTCAGGAATTGGCCTTAGATGGATGGAGACTTCCTACCATTACAATAACTCAGCTGGCACTCACTAGACTCTAAGTGCTGTGTGGGATTTAAAGGGGGTTTTGCCTCTGTAGAGCTGCCAAAAGCAAAGACACATAACAAGTACAGAATAAAGTAGGATGATCTGTAGGGAGTTGCTAAACAGACAAAATCCTGAAGGAGTGCAATGTAAGAAGCATTACTTTCCTGAGAGCAGATTTCTCCAAAATATTTGCCTTTAAAAATGTTTTCTACTTGTTTCTGATTTTTCAAGGAAACATACTCATTTTAGAAAAACAGAAATGCATATAAGAAGCAGAAAAACAAAAAGTATACTTTTAAAAAGCTTTTATTTTGAAATAGTTTAGGGATTTGCAAGAGTTACAAGGTGAATATAGACTATTTCGGTATCTATATCTATATATCCCTTAACCAGCTTCCTTTAATGTTAAAATCTGACATAACCATGGTATATGTATCAAAATGAAGAAATTAATATAGGTTCTGTGTTAGTGTTCTCTAGAGAAACAGAATCAATAGAAAATGCATGTGTAATTATGCAAGGGATATTTTAGGGAGGCTTGAGGATCAGAGATGGGAGAGTCCACAATGGCTGTCTGTGTGCTGCAGAGCCAGAGGATCCAGTAGCTGCCCAAGAGGATGGAAACTGTAAAACAAGCAGGGTCAAGGGTGAAGGCCTAGAAGCTCACTGCAGTCGCTGGCGTGAGTCTGTGTTGGAAGGCCGAAAAAGCTGCAGACTGATGTCCAAAGGTGATAGGGAAGACTGGATCTCTGCTAAAATTGGAATACTTCTGTCTTTTTTCTTCTTTTATTTCCACTCAGGCTATAAACCTATTGATTGGTGTCTCCTACATCTGGGGCAGATTTTCACCCCTCAGTTTTCTAGCCTCCATACCAATAATCCACAGACTGTGGTTTCCTAATCTATTAGGCTTTTCTTAATATTTCTAAGTTGACATTTTTCTAATATTTCTAAGTTAACTATCACAAGTACATTAGCATTAACTAAGCTATAAATTTTTTAGATTTTCCTAGGTTTTTCATCAATCTCACTTTTTTCATATACAATCCAGGATCCTACATTGTGTTTGTTGCAGATATCCTTAATATTTTCCAGTTTATGACAATTTCTCTATCTTACCTGGTTTTTATGACCTTGATAGTTTGTAGAGTGGTGGTCAGATATCTTATAAAATACTCTTAAATTTGAATGTTTTTTACTGAATAGACTGAGGTTATGCATTTTGGAGAGAATACCATAAAAGTGATAGGCTTTTCTTAGCACGTTTTATTAGTAGATTCTTAGCATCTATACAACTGATTACTGGTGATTTGGCTCAGCTGATATTGCTGGTGAAGTTACTATATTTCTCTTTCCATGTTCTATTGCTGATATGTAGTTACTAAGTTTAGCCCACTCAATTGCAGAGAAATTGAGTTCCTTCTTTTTTTTATTAGTGCATGTTTGCAGTAGATAAAGCTTACAAGCATTTTGGCATGTGGGTCCATGAATATAATACAGATTTTTTCTTTTTTTAAATCCCCTGCTTATTCACCTCCCTCTCCCCTCCTTTGAATCCCCTTTCCCATTTCCATACTTGTGGATATTATTACTCTTAGCTCATGTTTATGACATATAATGTTTACATTCATTGAGGTTATTACCTGTACAGCATCTATCTGTTCTCCTTATTTTGCCTCCTCTGTCCCTCTTTCCTCTTGAGTTCCATCTTCTAGAGTGAAGCCTATCAAAGAATCCTTGGACAAATGTTAAAAAGCACCATGATCACTGGAAGGTCTGGGGTGGGGGGAAAGATTTTTGAACCTATGCACATAACTTCTTTTTCTTAAAAACTTTCCCCACTGATTGTAGCATTTATCTGTAGGTCTTGTCTGTTGAAATTATTACTGTCATGTTATAATGGTGATTTTTAATCTTCTTCAGTCTTCTACATTCATTAGTTGGATTTTTCTGAAAGGAATATTTGCCATTTTCTGTATTATTTATTTATTTGTTTATTTAGATCAGGTATGTCATGGATATTTATTTTTTGGACTATTATCCAATACTATATTCATTACATTGCTCAAATTGCTTGTTGTGGCCATTGAATTGTATTTTTGAGGAGATGGAGAATATCTTTACAGGCTAAGAACAGTGTCAGCTATGGTAGGGAAGAAGCGTGGTGGGGTCAGAGAATCTACCTTAAGCTCTGCTATAAATGGCAGAGGATGAGGTGAGTGAGTAGAGGGTGACAAGTAGATCAGGAGGTCAGTGAAGCTAGTTCTGGAAAGGAGGCAGCAACCAACCAAGTTGGCAGCGACTTCAAAGCACAGTAACTGATGAACCACTGGACTGTTAAAGGAAGACCATCTACATTTTGTTTTGCATTCTGATAAATAAAATGTGATGTGAGAGACTAATTAGAATTTTCTTCATTACCTATGAAATCTTTCTTCTTTTTGCAAAGGATTTTTCTAACTAGAGGTATGATAAAGATAGATTCTTACTGATTTTTATTAAAGTTGTTTTATGCTTTTTAAGGCTTAATCTCAACAGAGACCAGAGTTCCATTAGGCTTCAGAGAACACTGTTTGATTTCTGCACATTCATTTATTATCAGTTGATTGCTCTTTCCCATTCCTTGAGGGCCAGTGGAGTGTGTTATGCTTCAATACTTAGAGAAAGCTCATTTCTTACTCTGCAGCTTTATTATTGAATGACAGGTCAGTAGGGTGCTTTACTCCAGGCTTAGAGTAGGAACTAGTCTTTTCTCTGCACTTCTCTTCCTTCAGCATTGAAATGGAAATAATTTGTCTACCTCATAAGAAGGCTGTTGTAGGAAAAGAATGAAATGATTTATTTATTTTTATTTTTGGTACCAGGGATTGAACTCACGACCTCGCGCTTGCCAGGCAGGCACTTGTGCCGCTGAGCTAAATCCCCAGCCTGAAATGATTTATTTTTGAAAATTAGTAATCTCTTGGTCTACTGTAGGTATTCAATAAATGCTATGAGAATTGCACTAGAACTGAAACAGTCCTCAAGGGATTATTCAATCTATCCCTCTGACTGTGGACCAGCGAGTGCTCCCAGTGCACATATTAAATGTTTTTTATTTCATTTTTCAAATGTTTTCAGACATGTATACTCCCCAATCATCTTCAGCATTGGTAAAAAAAATGCAGTAAGAATTTCCTGTATGTTAGCACTATATGACTTGTGTGTGTGTTACAAAGATGAACAAGATATGTTGTGGGTACCAGTGACTTTGCAGTACATATTATAAGCGACAGAGCTGTGAATACATAATCAGAATTCAATACATTTAAACAATGTGAAATATATATATATTTTTTTCTTTGAGATATATATATATAAACCCTGCCAGAAAAGCTTCAGAGAGAACTTGACATTTGAGTGAGACCCTTATCCCAAGTAGCAAGTTGTCAGGAGAAGGTGTATATGTGAATGTATGTGCTCGTATGTGTGTATGTGTATGTTTGGGGAGGATAAGGAACAGACTAGTGGTGGTACTGTTCCACGTAGGGTGAGTAGCTTGTACAAAATATAGAAGCAAGAATAAATACAGCGTGTACTAGTTAATGTGACTCATACACAAGATTAATAAATGGCTGGTAGAAGGGGAGGCAAATCAGAGAGAGAAAGTAGGACATAGCACTAGAGAAGTGGGTTAAAGCCATGCTAAGAAGTTAAGATTTTATCTTATTGAATATGGAAGTTATACAATCAGAATTATGTTTTAAAAAATCACTTATCCAATTACTTGAAAGTTCAGCCTGTTGTGGGAAGACTGAAAATGGTGAGCAGATAATTATCATAGGCCAAGCAAGAAAAGACTAAAGCTGGTATGAGGCTGTGACTGTAGAGTTAGAGACAGAAGAGAAAGTCAGTATTTCAGAAGAATGTGTCAAGACTTTGATGGAGTAGGAGGTGAGAAAAAAGGATGAGCCACAGATGGCCCTGTTGTTTGATCAGATGAATTAGTGGAGTATTATCTGAGATATGGGCTACATAATTCTTACATTTTAGTCTTAGTTTTCTAGGCACTGTAGCCCCAGGGGAAAAATGTTTCCCATTATGGAACTTACTACCCTTAGCGAGTAAATGAATACACAGCAATAAACTAGCCAACCAATAAAGCCCTTACTTCTAATAGATTAGCTATGCACTATGTGCTGAGAAAAGTAAGCATTAAGGTTTACATAGGGGACTAGAAAAAGTGTTTCATAAAGGATATACTATCTCAGCTTCAAATGAAAAGGTAAATAGGTGGTTGTAGGAGATACAAGAGGGTCTGTGGGTATTCCTTGAAAGGGCATAACATTTACACACCCAAGAAAGTAACAAAAGAGAGTGATTTCCAAGGAAATGACTGGTTCCTCCCATTAGATTCTAATCAGGTTAAGGGTAGATACCATGTTGGTCTTGTTTTCCATCCTATTTGTAATCTGAGTGATGGGAGAGAAAACAGGAGAAGCAGGAGGAGTGTGTAAAGCTACTTTGTACAGGGGCAAGGATACAGACAGAGTGAATCTGGATTGTTCTGTGTAAAAGCTGAGCAGGAAAAGGAAAGGAAGTGGCAGGTTTTAGGCAACATAATTTGATGAGAAGATTTGAAACAGTTCAGTAGTCTCTGGATTCTTCTAGATACTGATGCGGAATTTCTACTTGTAATTTCTCCTTACATTTTACCACAATTAGGGTGTTTAATGATTAAGTCATTTAAGAATGCAGAGAGATTCTCTAAATAGGAGTTTTCTGTAGCCCAGAAAACAATTCCCTATTGCTGCTTCTTGCTTGGACCTAGGTCTTTCCTTTCTGTGGAGAACTCACGGTGATACTTGTCCACAAAGAAGTCCTGGTATTAGGACGTATAGATAACCTCAGAATCTGTCAAGACCTTCTTTGGAACTGACCGTATAATGTGTGCCTTGCATGGTCAGTTAACCCTCTTGACTACCAATCTCCATTTTTTTCTGCCTCTGAACAGTTTTTCCGACCTTCCCTGGCCCAGGGACACTACTCTGTCCTGTGATACTACTTTTGGGATACTTGTATCCAGGGAGACTATCAGAAGACTTCTGGGCTACCATGTAGTTCTATCAGCCTTTTCCCTGTCCTCCTAATACCAAGTCTAAATTTTTACCTCAAGTATGTCCCCACTACCTCACCTTCCCTTTCTCAGGGAACGCCATGTTCCTACTTCACCAAAAAGCTATTGATAATAAGGTGAGGCTACCTCAACTTCCTGGGTATTACAGGCCTGGTTGCCACCTTATACATTTACTATTTCCTCCTCCCCCTGGGGAGAGATGTCCTTGTCCTATCTGCAGTTAAACTATCCCTCTCCCACTACATGGCTTCCTTGCATTTTATAATCTATCTCTTCATTGACCCTTCCACTTAGCATATAAATACTCTTAAGATCTCCCCATTAAAATAAGCATATAAACAAAATCACACACATTAAAGAGCAGCCCATTCATAATGGTCTATCCCAGTGATAGTGAAACTTAGGGCTTTCAATGGTAACGAACAGCCTGCTGTGGCATGTGTGCCACAGGTTCACCACCACTGGCCTGTCCCATCATCATTTGCCAGACTTCATTATTTTACATGCAAACTGATAGATTCTGCTAGCCTGGGGCTTAGCTACCTGTAACATGACATCTGCCCATCTTGGTACTCGACCCAGAGAAACAACTTAGGTCTCCAAGAATAATCTCTGTGTTCTCTTTCTCATTCCAGAGATAAACTTCCTGCTCCCTTTTTGCGTGTGCGCCGAGAGCCCTCTCCAATCCCAAGACTCCACAACCACCCAAGGCTCCACCCCCAGCCCCCAGTAAATCTTTCTGTCTCCTGTTTTACACAGGCAGATGCTCCTTCAAATCAGCTGTTAATATGTCATTTTGCCCACCTGCCAAACTCCCCCCCCCAGCCAAAGCTGATAAAAGTAACTACACTTCTTCGTTCTTGTTGAGAGCTTCTACACCCCCCAGCCCCTAAAGCTCTCCCACGCCCTCAGCATTAAAGACCTCCAACTTGTCTCTCTCACTCTCATTTTCTCTGCACCACTTCAGATTGAGTGCCCCAAAACACTCAATCACGAACAAGTCATCTTTTACTTAGAATGTGACATTTGAATTAATCTTGATGCTATGGATCCTAGAAGTTAATTCTTTATGGGCAGTCCTTTATGGGTCAAAGTTTCCTCCAGGTGAGTTGTCAGACTGTACTGATAACCTGTCTCCTACACCACCCAGTGGCTGACAATGACTGTGGATAGAGTGGGGTAGGGTAGAAGGAGAGCTGTGTTCCTTAGCAGATATCCTCTGACTTCAGTCCAAGGTCTTAGAAAACCATTGTGAAAGCAAAACAATCTGTCCTAAAAACCAAGCCCTCTAAATTTTAGAATGTTGTCTTTAACTAGCATTGCAAATTTTATTTTTTTCTGTGTTTCTTTTCTAACTAGATAGTGAAATCTTTCTCTCTTTACATTTGGATTAGAAAATTATGTGTGTGTGTGTGTTGTTTGTGTGTGTGTGTGTGTGTGTGTAGGGAGTAGTGGTAGAAAGTGATGTGGTCATCATCACAGCTGTAAAAAGCATTTTCTTTTGTTTAGTCTGTTTAACCAAAGTGTTAACTATGAAAATTGAGGTGTTCAAATCTCAGGTTTGTCCCTTAGGAGAAAGAAGAGATCTATGCAAGGTCATAATATAGATCAGAGGAGGCTGAAGGGAAACAAGTTCCAGAGCGTACTCCTAGATGCTTTACAATCCAGCCTGACCTTCTTCATGAAGCCGTGGAATAGATTCTTGAAAGGGGCTTGTGTGGTAGTCAGGCAAAAAAGGACATTATAACACTGCTTGCAAAGGGCTGCTCTTACCCAGAGGTATGAATTATTCAGAAGGTCTTTTGGAAGCCCTCCTGTAACAGTGGTCCAATTCCTCAGGGAATGGCACTGCTGAAGGACAGAGCCCCAACCACTTTTTCAGATTTGACAGTTGAAAATTTCTTTTCTGCTTTCCTAAGTCAACAAACAGCAGAGCTTACACTGCATAGATCAATGTCATCACTTCGCTACCTGACCTCTTATCATAAGCCCAACATGACATGCACTTATACACTAGACATTTGAAGACTATGAAAATAACCATAAATGTTTATGCTTATGGAATTGTTAATCCTGTCTTCTTGGTTTTTTTAAATTATTAATTGATCAGTAGTGAAATTTATGAACTTGGGCATTATCAAGTATTAGTTTGAAAAAATCACATTTTTCTCTTCACTTGAAATTAAAATGAATAGATTTTTCTTTTTCTGCTTTTATTGAAAGTTGACTACTGATCCAATATCTGTTTGTATATATTTATTATATTTTTAAACAGAAATATATTATCATCAACCATATTTTTATAATTTTAATTTTTCTTGTCAGTGGCTATATCACCTTTAGTAGTTAGCTCATTAAGCTTTGTTTTGTCCTATTTCATGTTGTCATGTAGAATGATGAATTCTTAACTAGTTCAGTGAAGATAAACACTGGGACTTCTTTTGCATTTCCTTACCAATCTGACCGAACTGTTTAGCTACTTTAATCTTTACTATTTTTCCTCTCTACTACTTACTACTAAAAAGAGCCCAGTCTATTCTCACATTCCTTTAGAGCCTCACTCTGTCTTATTGTGAATGCCTTTGGAGACAGGAAACTCAGTGCCTCTCAAACACATTTATTTTGAGGTACCTTTGAGTGCTAAAAAGCCCAAACGTGTTACCTTTCTTTCCATTGGTTCCACAAGGCCTTACAAAACATGTTTAATCTTTTTTCTATAAAGTTGAAGGCAGTTCTCTTGTTTTTCATTTTCTTTCTCCCTCATTCCTTCTATCTCTCTTTTTCCTATGCTGAACTGCTTCAGTTTACAGTCTGACATCTGACTGCTTCTCTCTGAGCAGGCAGAGACTATGTTATAATTAGTGCTTCGTACTTAAGACTGAACTTATTCCATTACCCAGTAAGATAGAATGGAACTATCATTCCATTTCATATTTATATTTCTACTTTTATGATCATGTTAGCTTGTTTTCCATTCAGGAGTTAGCCTTCCCCAAAATTGTTAACTGTAAAGTGTGATGAGCATTAATTCGCTTGGCAGAAGCACAGGGTGATGAGAATATACATAGTGGGAGGACATTTCCTAGCTAGAGGAGAAGGAGATTATTTATTTATTTATGTATTTATTGTCTTTTTGAGACAGGGTCTCACTATGCAGTTCAGGCTGACCTTGGGCTTACTTCATAGCACAAGCTGGTCTCGAATTTGTAAATGAGTCTCCTGCCTCAACCTCCCAAGTGCTGGGATTACAGGAGTGCGCCACCGTGCCCAGCTGAGAGAGTGATTTTAAAGCTGAACCTAAAGGCAGGAGATTAGGAGGCAGATGGTGGTGATGGAAGGAGAAAAATATGCCAACAGAAGGAAGGACATATGTAAAGGCCTAGATATGAGAAAGAAATTGAATGGAGTATAGTCTGACTGAAGATTAGGTTATGAATGAGAGAAGGCGGAATGAAATTGGAGAGGTAGGCATTGCCCAACAGTAGACCCATTAAAAGCTGATCATTTAACATGAGTTTAAAACTATTTTGTGCTAGGAATGGATCTGGGGACGGAGGTTTTGCTAGTTAACACAACAAACAGAAGACAACAGACCAAAATGCCTGCTGGGCATGGTGGTATAAATCTGTATTCTGAGCTAGTAAGGAGGTTGAGGCAGGAGGAACACATGTTCATTGCCAGCATGGGCAGTTTAATGAGACCCTGTCTAAAAATAGATAAATAAAATAGACAAATAAATAAAATGGGGATGTAGCTCAGTGCTCTCTGGGTTTAATCCCTAATGCTGCAAAAAATGAAACAGATCAAAACAGTATAAAAACCACCTTTCCCCTCAAGAAACTTATAATGGATATTTAGAAGGTAAAATACCATGCCAAAGAAAAAGAAATTTGAGCTTCACTCTAAGGGCAGAAGGAAGTCACTTAAAAGGTCAAGCAGTGGACCAAAATGGTTAGCATCATGCTATTTAAAGACTGACATATAATTTCACCTAGTGGGGGCATTTTTGAGAGTAAAAGAGTCTTTTAAAAATAGTTACAATTAATGCATGATATATTTATTGAATTTAGTGATAGAATCTCAGATGGGAGAGGGAGAGAACAATCCATTTTAAGCACTGAGTTTATCCCTTTATTGATAGACTGGTTTCAAATATAAGTAATAATTATTTTTGTTGTTTTTCATGATTTTAATCAAAACCCGACATGTAAGTTCCCTCTAAATTATAATGCCCTAGAGCAGCTTAATGTGCGTCCATCATTGCACGATCATTATTTCTAAACCAGTATGTTTGTCCCACTTTTGTCGTAGCGCGTGTGATGCATGGCACTTGCAGAACAAGTTCAGAGTTTCTGAAATGTCTTCCAGTCAAGAGGTGGAGGTGACTTAGTAAAACCCCGAAAGACTGTGGCAAAAGAATACAAATCACAACTTGGTGCAGCTTATGGTTTGCTCTCAAGGGAGTGACATCATTTTTACACAGCAACAAGAGATATTTTTGGTCTTTGGCTGCCATTAGTTTGCATTTTTTTTTGATACTGGAACTCAAGCTCATGACCTTGCAGTTGCCAGGCAGGCACTGTGCCACAGAGCTATATCTCTGGAGAGTCTGCATCTTATAAAGATGCTATTATTGATCTGCTATTCTGGCTGCTGCTGCTGCTGCTGCTTCTGCTTTTCCTTCTTCTTCTTCTTCTTCTCCTCCTCCTCCTTCTTCTTTGAAACAGTGTCTTGCTATACAGTTCAGGCTGGCCTTGGACTCACTATATGACCCAGGCTGGCCTCAAACTTGCAGTGATCCTCCTGCCTCAGCCTCTTAAGTGCTGGCATTGCAGGTGTCAGCCACCATACCCAGCTATTCTAGGTTCTTATGAGAAATGTTAGATACGCAGGGTGAAATTTAAATGCTTAATGTCTAGATGTGAACCCAAATAATGATTGAGTTTGATTCCCTACAGACTAAAACTCTTATTACACTGCATGACCATTAGCAGAACTCTGCGGTGTTTTAGTTGCACAGCCTGGAGGCTTAGTCATAAATAACTTATTGATTGATAAGAGAGGAAAGCAGTGCCCTTGTTAATGCTGATGAAATGGAAGAAGGTCTGAGTGACTTGCATAAAATAAATCTTTTACTGTTTTATAAGTAATGGAGGGGAGGGTAGTATTTGTTCTGTCTCTGCTCTCTCTGTCGCTGTCTCTGTCTCTGCCTCTCTCTCTCCCTCCCTCCCTTCTTCTGTGCGCGCGCGCGCGTGTGTGTGTGTGTGTGTGTGCGCATGTGTGTGCAGTACTAGGGATTAAACTGAGGCGGTGCTGGGCTGCATCCCTGCCCCTTTTTAAAAATTTTATTTTGAGATAGCATCTCTCTAAGTTTCTCAGACTGGTTTCAAACTTGTGATCTTCCTGCCTCAGCCCCAAGCAGGGAAGTGCACTTAAGGCTAAAACATATGACTCTTATGGAGACTATCGAAGTGTAAATAAAATAAGTAAGCAGTTAGAAATTTGTTTAGAGTTTGTATTTTCTAGGTTTACTTGGGTGCAAAGATTTGGGCAGATGTAGTGTTAGTAGGACCTGCCTTAATTTACATGTGTTATTTTCCTAATTGTATCATTTTTCCTGTTTAAGAAGAGGAGTGTGTCATCATGACTCCTGATTTTAATTTCAGTAGATTCTTGAAGATATAAAACCAACTCAAGAATTATCTTGTTAGCTTATTTAATAAATGGTGCTGGGAAAATTTTCTATCCACACAAAAAGATTGACTCTAGATACATATATCTTACCATGTACTAAACTAAAATCAAAATCAATCAAAAATCTCAATGTTAGAACAGAAACATTTAATGTGCAGAGAGATAAAATAGGTAGAACTCTTAAAGATATAGTCATATGCAAGGACTTTCTAAATGGAACCTCGGTAGCATAAGAAATAATACTGAGAATCAACAAATGGGATTATATCAAATTAAAAACTTCTGTACAGTCAAGGGGATGGGGCAAAACAATAGATGAACAGACAGTGTACATAATGGGAAAAATTTTTGATAGCTATTCCTTGGTCAGCGGACTAATATCTACAACATAAAGAACTAAAAAATAAATTAGACTCCATAAAATAACCCAATCAAAAATGAGCAATAGAAATGAATAGACACGTCTCAGAAGAATAAGATATTACTGCCCTCTAAATACAGTGGCTATGTGGAGAAGGTGTATAAAGGGAGACTGGAGTCCTTCAGTACATGCTGTATGTATGTATATATTGAAATATCACCCAAAATCTATTAATATGTATGATCAATACATGTTAATAAAAAAATAAAAAATTTGAAAAAGATGAAAATAAGTCCTAGCAAAGCTGTGGAGAAAAGGGAACCCTTGAACATGGTTGGTAGGAATATCTGTTAGCCATTATATAAAGCAGTATGGAGTTTCCTCAAAAATTAATAGAAGTAAGATGTATTCCAGCAATCCCACTACTGGGTATCTATTCAGAGGAAATTAAATCAGTTTGTTGAAGAGAAATCTGCAATCCCCCATTTACTGCAGCCCTATTCACAACAACCAAGACATCGAAACAATGTGTCTAGCAACTGGTCAATGGATAAAGAAAAAATGGTACGTGTACAAATTGAAATACTAGTCATTTACATAAAAAGATAAAATTTTGTCATCTGAGACAACACAGATCGAACTGGAGATCATTAGGTTAAAATAAAATAAGCCACGTTCAGGAAGACAAGTACTACACGATCTTACTCATATGTGGTATCCAAAAAAAGTGATCTCAGAGATTGAGTAGAGTAGTGGCTACCAGAGACTGGAGAGACAGTGATTTGGGGGCTGGGGAAAAGACTGATTAATAGGTATTAAATTATAGTTAGATACAAGAGGAAAGTTCTGATGTTCTGTTACTCTGTAGACTGATTATTGACAAATAGCTAAATGGATACATAAAAATATATAATTCAATGAACATGTAAAAGTTTATATATGTAATTATTAAGAATGATGGTCTGCAGAAAAGTAATGAAAAATTGCAGGCACCAAAATTCAGAAAATATTTCTTTATTTGACACTAATGCATTAAGTATGTCCATTAAAACACATGACATATTGAATTATGAAGATTTATGTTAGACACAACCACATCTATTCAATGTCAAATGCGCACATTATTTACACATTGTGCCTATACTCCAGTTGTCCATTTGGCAATAACTCTTGAGTTCATCTGTTTACATAGGCTTTTACCTCTCATTTAAAGTTACCTGGTTGGTGCCTGGCAGGCGTGAGGTTGTGAGTTCAAACCCCAGTACCAAAAAAAAAAAAAGGAAAAGTTACCTGGTTGGATTTTTACAAACACTTAATTGCAATTTATATTATCATGTATTTTAAGTATTAATGTCAATATTATTTATGTTTAATTGTATGTTAACAGTATTATAATTCAATGCATCCATCATGTGTTGCAATGGATGTACTAAATGTATCCATCTGGCTGAAGATCTTAACTGGCGCTTGTGTTTGGGGTATGCTTTATGTTTCACTCTGAAAAATTACACTACAGCTTATTTCCTGAGTAGGTCTTATTTTGGGGAAAATATGATATAACCTTCCATCAGAACTAGGTTCTGAAAAAATCCAAGTGAAACTGAACTTTATTTTTCTTTAATTCATTTCAGCAGAGACACATTTTATCTGCATCTTGTTCCTGATGGTCATAGAACATGTACTTCGATAAGATATCGTTATTTGTCTGCTGTACCTCTCCTGTAGCTCCAGAAAAATGGAGTCTGCATTCGTTTCCTTTTGAATTCTTACATGGGCCTTATACAGTGCCTTTCACTATGATAATTTCTTGGTCTTTGTCTATATAATGAATAAATAAAGTAAGGAAAACACAAAGAAAATTAGTACTTGTTCTTTTAACTAAAATGAAATTTTCTATTAAAAATTTAGCTGGTTCAAAATGTGGATGAAGATTTAGATTCAAACCAGGTTATTATGTTAGATGATATGGTTATATGTTTTTAGTTTTTGTTTTCACCTTAACCTTTTGCTTTTGGGTTCAGTTGAGGAGTATACCAAGGAAGGCAAGAGTTTGGTTATTTGGTCCTGACTGCATACCCCACCAGTTTTTGGAAACATTACTTTCCTAAGTGGTCTGCTCTTGTATTATAATTTAAAGTCAGGCTTGGAATTTCTTGCAAGCCTATACCCTTTAAACCTTTCTTATTGGGTTTATGCAATTATTTTTCTTGTTTATTCTGACTTCTTATTGGCAGCCTTCCCATTGATTTCTTTTGTGAGTCACTATAAGGAATTTAGTCATATATGACATTTTGATCTCTCTTTTGAATTGTATAACATGTTCATCTATACCCCTCTCTGTTTTCCCCATGGGGATAGAAGAAAGCCTTCTCTGACTTACTCACTCACTCTTTTCTACATCGTGTGGTTCATGACTCTGTTGTATGATTAAGTCCTATAAGGGGTGGGGGTAGGGGACAGGGTGAGTCATGGCGGCCATGACTCTAGGCAGGCTTAGAAGCGTGGAAATCCTTAGGAAAAGCATTTGGACAAAAGTGGATATTTTCCTCCTACACACACAACTTTAACTGTGTTCAGGTTTGTCTCTCTCTTAACTGAATGTCCTACCCCTGGAGTAGATCACCAGAATCCTTCTGAGTACTGGTTAAGAGTTTCTGATTAATCATAATCATTGTTTTAGAATGAGTTTAAAGATTTTTTTTGGAGAAAATAAGTCCTACTTTGAGTCTATTTTCTTATTTTTAGGGTCTCTTCAATGCCATAAGGGGTCTGTTACTGTATCTGAATTTTCATATGTTGCAGTTGTGCTGAGGGTATATTGATAATCATCATGCAAAGAAGCAACAGGCAGGGCAGACATTTATACTGAAAGTTCTAAATTACTCATATTAAATTACTAATATTTGGGAGAGAAAGAAGAAACCTGAGAATCAGATCTGAATATGTATAATAAAAGAACATTATACTATCAAGAATAATTCTCATCATTTTTTATAGTGAGATTATGGTATGCATTTAAAATGGCAATATTTTGCATGGTCTGATTTTACTGTCATGGCCACAATATAATACAGGCAGAAATAATATTAGCCTCACTGTAATAATGTTGAAATATTTAATGCAAATACTGATTTTTTTCTAGAACGGACAAGTATTATGTCATCATAATAGAAATTGTTGTAAAAGGATGAAAGTATACTCTTGGCTGAATGCACAGGAAATGCTCATGGTATTCATTAAGCATGAAATAAGAGGAACAAAATTTCCATCTCTGTTTGTTCCTCATGAAATATCTTCTGTGTGTTCACTGCTTCCTTTGAAGTGAATATATGATCTTTGCTTTAATCCATTTTTAAAACTTCCTTTGAAGTTAGTGGGAGCTCATGCCTGGAAGAGAGGAAAGTGGTGGAGGACTGGGTGCCTGCTGTGGAAGAGAGGGTTGCCTAATCATTAGCGGAAAATAATGTCTATTGATCCTCACGTGAGTGATCTATTAGGCTCTATACCAAAATGATTTTTAAACTAATATGATTCATTTCCTAGTATTATAAAGCTTTAAAAATTACCAAAATCAGTAACTTTCTTTTAGGATAGTAAAAACTTTTTCCAAATAGTTGGGGGTGGAGAGAATATCCATAAAGTACTTGTAAGAGGAAATAATTATTTTATCTTGACACTCTCTCAAACATTATTTCCACCTAAGTGAATTTTCCAGATAACTGAAACTAGTAACTCAACTGTATGAAAATACTCGACTACTCGGTTTCATTTTTAATCTTATTAAATACAGTGATACCTTGGTTCACAAACTTAATTTGTTCCATGATTCTAGAATAGAAGGCCAGATTCCTGTTTATGTGTAAAGATGGTCTTTGTTACCTGATGCAGATTTCACAAACAAAAATAAAATTCTGCTAAATGCTTCTATTTGTGAACCAAATTGTTCACAAAAAAAAGTGAACTGAGGTATTACTGTACTTTGGAACAAAGCGGAAAGTTAATTATTTTTCTTCTTTGCTGCCATCAATGATACAGGTTCTTTGTTTCTGCTGTGTTTTCTTATTTTACATGGAGTTACCTGAAGAATGAGGCCTGCAGCCTGTGCTTTCCTTCGGGATAAAGTAGGAAGGCATTTCTCATTTACTTTTTCTCTCCCCTCATCTTATCCTGTTTGTTACTTCTTATCCCTCTTCTCCTTGGGGCTTCAGGTTCTTTTCCTTTTCCCTTTAATCCACTCCCATGTTGTCCACCTCTCCTAACTGCAGAAAATGCTTTCATCAGTGTTTGATATGTTAACTTTGGTTGCAGACTTGAGCTCTGCATCTCTGGTCAGATCTTGACTTGGATGTCTAAAACTCAACACTTCAAAACGAGCTCAGCAGCTCCTGCCAAGAACTTTATTTTCAATCTCTGTGAGTGGCATCATCTTCTATCTAGCTTCCATCTAACCTGAAAATCTGGAATTTGTCTTCTCCCTATGATTCTACCTCTAATCATGCATTAAATCTTGTCATGTCTATCTTACAAATTCATGATCTCACTTCTCCTTGCCACTGTCTCATTTAATCCCTTGTTACACTTTGATGATAACTGCAGCTGTTTCTTCTCTTTTCTCTTCTTTACAAAAACATGTCTGCATATGATTGTTTCATTCCTAAAATTTAAAACTGACCATGTCATTCTTAGATTTAAGAACCCCATTTGTCTCAGCTGAACATTTAAAGTCTCTTATAATCTGATCTGACACTCTAGCTCCTTTTTATCCCATATTCTTGTCATTGGAAATGCACTTGCATATGTCTTTGTATCCTTCAGGACTAGGGGGACTGCTTCTTCTGTGAAGCCTTTCCAAGTATTTTCAGGTAGTCACTTGTCTCTTCTTTAAGCTCCTCATATTTCCCCCCGATTAATAGTACTTGGCACTGACTGTGGTTTGGTACACTTGTAATTCCAGCTACATGGGAGTTTGAGACAGGAGGATTGTGAGCTTGAGGCCAGCCTGGACAGCTGAGTGAGACCCTGTTTTAAAATAAAAATAAAAAATGGGCTGGGAATATATTTCAGTGGTATAATGCAAATAGATTTGATTACCAAACCACAAAGTAAAAACAAAAATTGTTGTGAGTCAGGTGGCTTGCAAGATATGTCTTTATGTGTCCCTTGAACCCAAATGAAACATCCTTGAGTGTGCATTTTATAGTTATTTCCCTTTCAATCTATGTTAAAATACCAGATTAGGATAAAAATCAGTGTTTGATCAGTAATCGAATGAATGAATAAATGAATGAATGAAGATATTAAGAATTTTTCTAAACTTACATTTGGGTTTTAAATTGCTTTTTGAATTAGTAACTGATTTAGACATTAATAAGAAAATCTTAAATAGATTCTATCTTCAAGAGGCATGTAGATAGAAAACTCATTAAATTTTTGTCTCTCATAGGAAAAAAAACAGTGCTGACAAACTGAAGGTTGCCTAGCAGTATAGGAAGCGCTGTTCCTTAGTGATGCCCCTAAACCCCTGCACCACCTCCAGAATTACCTGCTGATACATACAGTCCCTGTTACAGGAGAAGAGCAGCACCCTATTATTAGAACCAGGGCTCACACTTCTTAAAGTTTTGATACAATTTCAGTTAAGATTTTTTGTAAGAGGTTTTATTTCCTTAGGCTTTTTTTTTGAGCACTTATAAATCAAACAAAATAAAATCCCCAAAGTCTTACTTTAGAAAATCAACAATCCATAGGAAAATTATGTTAAATCTAGATTCTTTTAGGTAGTATGGTCGTTTTAGCAATGTTAACTCTTCTGATCTGTTAATACAGGATATCTTTTCATTTTGTGTGTGAGTGTATCTTTTCATTCTTCATGTTTTTATTTTTGTTGTAGAGTTCTTTCATTTCCTTGGTTAAATTTATTTCTAAATATTTTTGTAGCTATTGTGAATGGTTTGCTTTAATTTCTTTTTCAATAAATTCTTTATTGGTGTATAAAAATGCTACTTTTTGAATGTTGATTTTTGTATACTGTAACTTAACTGAAGTTGTTTATAAATTTTAACATTTCTTTGTTGAAGTATTTAGGTCCTTCCTTTCCTTTCTACTCCTTCCCACCACTTTCCTTCACTCCCCTCCCAGCCTGGCCTCCTTGAACTCACTATGTGGCCCATTCTGGCCTCAAACTTGGGATCTGCTTACCTTGACTCCCTTAGCTTTGGGATTACTTAGGTTTTTCTATGTATAGAATCATGGCATCTAGGATTGGACTTGGCTAGTGTGTTTGAGACCCTGAGTTCAGTCCCTAACACTGCAGAATAAAAAGAGTGAGAGCAAGAGAAAAAAAGATTTTGCCATCTCCAAACATGGATAATTTAACTCCACGTGGAAGAAACATGAACTCAAAACACCTAATGTCTGACAAGAGTGAGAAACTTTTAAAAGAAGATATAAAATGCCAATAATGTCTTCCTTATAAAGAAAACCTTGGTTCTAACTTTAGTAATGTTTCTGGGAAGTAGTAGAGATTACAAAATTATCTGTTTAGGTAATTTTAAAATTGAGTAGGAACATCTGAATTTATTTAATAAATACATAAAATGAAAGTATGCTTTGGTTCCATTGTTGGGGCCATTAAAGAAGGTGAAAAATGATTCAAATCTGGAATCAGTGCAGTTGGGAGAACTAGGAGGCAAATTCAAGTTTGTAATACAGAAAGTATGGAAGGAGAAAGCAAGCCCAAGAGAAGAGAGCAACATGTTTTCTTTTCTTGATCATTCACCCACTGCTCATAAACCTTCTGTTTTAGGTTTTTGGCATCTTAACTCTGCCTTTTGTAACCTAACCTCACCTGGCCCAAATCTTTCTCTAATGGCATGTCACCCAAGGCACTTTGGAGGCTTCTGTCAGTTTCTAATTAGTCTTTCTCCCAGTCTCTGCTCTAAAATCCCCTTTTCTCCAAATCCAGAGTCAAACTTTCTATGTGATCTCGTTTCTTTGCTTAGATGAATGAAAATTTCTACCTGCTGATGTCTAGCTCAGTGGAGTCCTAATTCAGCTTTGTTATATTATTTAACCTTATGGGCTTCAGTACCCTTATCAGTGAAAACAGGTTTTCGTAATACATACTTTATAAAATCAAGGTTATGAGTTACTTAGCAAGTGCTCCACACTCATTTCCCTTCCCTCCTTTTTGCTGCTTTTCCCATGGTTACCGTGCTTCCCTTCTGATAGCGGTGCTCTTTATTTCTCTCACTACCTAAGCCATTTGCTGGGAATTTTCCTCTGGGGTTCTGCCTGGAGTCAACCAACCCCTGTGTTTGAGAATAGGGTTTTCCTGGAAGGTTCTAAGATGAGGACACCTCTATGAACTTTAAAGTCAGACATCACAAGTTCACTCTTGATCCTATCACATACTTGCTGTGTGAATTTTGGACAGGTTGTGTATTCTCTTTTGGGTCTAATTTTCTGATTATTTTTCTACTTTATAGAATTCCAGTGAGGAGTAAATGAGGTACTTCATGAAAAGTTTCGTATAACACCCAGCTCTAAATGGTCAATAAATGTTAGCTATTGTTATTAGATACTTCAATTTAGAAAATTCATTGAGTATCTTATGACTGATAACAGAATGTCGTTAATGGTGTATCTGCATTTTATCATCTCAGAGAGCAAGTTTGGTAGAATTCAAGAGCCTGTTTTAGTGACGTGTCCAGAATAGACTTTTAATAAATGTTTCCTGGGTTTCACTACCTGTGATAGATGGAGAGTGTGGAAATTTGGGGTGGTTTCAGTTGTTCATGGTAGATGATCTATACCAAAAGGAGGAAACTCCAGGTAACAGAAAGGATGCCATGATCTGGATATGGTTGCCTAGAACTGGAGCAAGGGAGTGGCAGCCGGGCAGAGGAAAGCAGTCCCACAAAGGGTGCTGCTGCCACCACCTGCACGTCTTTGGTATCTTCACTGGCCTCACCCGCTCCACACTGGCTCAGAAATTCATAGTAGCACTGGAATCCTATTCTCCTACTTCAGACAGACAAGTAAACACAACAAAACAAAATAAAAAATAATTTAGAAAGGTCATACTTTATTCTAGAATTATAGGTAGAATTTTGAATTTTTAGTAAGAAGGACAGATTTCAGGATTTTTTTTCTCCAGTGAAAAATAATGAAAGGCTGACCATAAATTTATTTTCCAGGATTAACGAAATATTTAGGTGTGTCAAAAAAATTATCTTAAAGCAAGACAAAGAATATTTGTTAACATTTATCAAAAATAATATTTTAACACATAATTGCCACAGCAATAAATTAATGCTCTTTAATAGGAAGCAAGGTAGGATTCTGTGTGTGTGTGTGTGTGTGTGCATAAAAGTATTCTGTCATTTCCTATCCTAGCCTGAAAAGGTGGATGATATTTCAAGAAACTATATTATTTTATAGAATGACTGTAGGTTCTAAAACCTATAATTTATCACATATTCTTAGGTAGAAAAAAAGAACTTCTAAATTTATCCAGTCCTTGAAAATTCAGTATGCCTGCCTAGTGTCATTATGTTGGAGTTACATCATGTGACTTTTAACATATTCAAATTTAACTAGTAGCATTTGGAAAGAAATTTCAGTATTGCAAGTAATGGCAGTTCACTCAGTAAGCCCAAACCTGTCCCAAGAACTCCCTGGAGATGGGAGATATGCTTTTGTATTTTCTTGGTAGATCTCAACTCCATTGAGCCTCTTATTGTGGAAGTATCTCCCCTGAGCTTATGGTGACTCTGGTGTTTAAACATGGTCCTGAATACAAACCAACTTTTTCATCTGTTGCTCAATTGAAGAAAGAGCCATTGTCTGTTCAGCCCTACATCATGGCTAAGCATCAGTACCTAATGTAGCACGTTCCTATTGGATTTTTAAGAATGATTTTCAAAATGAGATTTTTTTAAAACTAGCTTATTGAGAACTTAAAGCTTGGTGAAATGCAGCTTCTCACTTGACCATTAGTTGCTTTTCATGTCTGGTATTCTACACTCTTTCTCCCAAACCATGTTCTTTTCTTCTGCCAATGTATATGTGAGTCAACAGGAATAGAGTATTGAAGGAGCTGGTTTATAATCAGGAAAGAGCTACATTCCATGCAAAAATTGGGAGCACTTAATTAGGTGTCATTGCTGCCCAGCTAAAGATTTGGGTTTGGAGAAATGCTATTAAGGAGCAAAATTCTTTATTTAGATGTTCTGTAATAGACCCCAGAAGAATCATTGGTCATTGTGTTCTTTTTTTTTTCCTAGAATAATAGAAAGAAGTCTTTCTTTTTATGCAAGATTACTTCTTACCACACCAAAGTAATAGAGTCTCTAGGGTACAGATTCTGTATCTTGTATTGCCCTAATTTGTAAAGTATTCAGGATTTTTTTTAACTCACTAGACAAATTCTCATGGGAGAAGAGGAGTAAAATCACAAATTCTAAAGGTGTCACCTCCTGTTTTGTTCCTATTGCTCAGTGGTACAGAGAGAAGTAATGGCTACTGATAAGAAGTTATAGAATTACAGGAACAAATGGACCTTACTCCTACTTCTTGAGCTTTGGATGTGTTAAGGTATTCATTTAAGGCAAAAATATATGGCAAAGGTAGAACCAGAACTTCAGTTTCCTGGCTCCAGGCCAGTGTTTCTTGTGCTATTACAATGTCTGTGATGAACTGGTTGAATAGGAACAGGTCTTGCCTGTTTTGTGATAATACAGCCCCACCCTTCAGTGAGGTCCCAAAAAAGAGAGAACAAAGACCACTTTATTCTCACTTGTTTTGGTTTTAGGGAGCATGATTGTTACTGGCAAAGTGCCAACTGAGCTTGAACTCTGAAAACATTTTGTGCTCAGATGTGCTGAAGGGTGTGGGGAAGGATTTGAATGAGGTGGGTTAGGATGGGTGAAGGAGAATGAATGATGCTTATAATTAAACCCACAATTGCAGAAATTGATTCTACTTATGGTAGTGAACACTTATGGAATTAGTAGGAGTTGTTTTAATATCCTGTGCTTTCATATTTATGATATTAGGCAGATCTGAAAGTAGGTAAATTTGAAACGATAAGTATGTATAGACTCCTTTCTCATCGCTTCACCTTTCTTGATGGTATCACTGGTCTTGCTTTGATATCACCTTCAGTAAGAAGCTCCCAATAATCTCATGACACCTTGGAAAGGATGGAACTTAACAAACATCTTCTGGGGGATAAAAACAGCAGCCATTATGCACATTAAATGCATTTATTTAGAGGCTTAGCTTACTATCATTCAAGTTTTGAAAAATCCCTGAAGTTTGAATCATATGGTCATAAAAGAAGAGGCATTCTTTTGATGGTATTGGTTTGAATGGATGTTCCAGTTTACTAAAATTATTTTTTCTTGGAATTAGTAGCCCATGTTTTAAAAAAATTATTTATTTTAATTAACACAAAATTATTTGTATGTATGTGATGCTATGTGCTATTTTAATAAATGTATTGTATAGTGTTTAAATCTGGGTAAACATGTTTAACTCCCTAAACATGTATCATTTCTTTGTGGTAAAGCATTCAGAATTCTTTTCTTTAGCTATTAAAAAAATATCCATTGTAGTGCATGTCTGTAATCCTAGCACCCTGGAAGGGTGGGGCAGGAGGATTGAAAGTTTAAGCCCCACCTACTGGATAATATAAGTGACTTAGTAATACTCTCTCTCAAAGTAAAAAAAAAAAAAAAAAAAAAAAAAAAAAAAAAAAAAAGTGTTAAAAAAGATTGGCAGTACAGCTCAGTGCAAAGATTCTGGGTTCATTCATATTCATGTACATATCCAGATGTAATTTCTTCGTTTTATGTGTGGATATCAAAAAGTAGGGATACAATAAGATTCTTGGACAAAGCTCTAAAATATTCAAAGTTGAAATTTATTTTTAACTCTTATTACTGTTTCTTTGGGATTACTTTTAGCTTTATCAGTTCAAGCACTCAGCAGTTCATGGTATCTTGTGATTTTTCCATGTTCCCCAAATGCAGCTTCCCTCCCAAGTTTGCAGGCAGCACCCATGTAAAGTCATTTTCTCTTTCTTCTTGAGTTTTTTCATTACACACACACACACACACACACACACACACACACACACACACAGATATGAATATGTAGTTATAGTATATATCTATATATCTTGTCATTGTCTGTAGACACCCTACTGTGCAATAGGACACCAAAATTTATTTCTCCTAACTATTCTTTAGTGCCCATTGATCACTATTTCCCCTCCTTCCTCTGTCTCCAGCCTCTTAACCATTGTCCTGACTTAACTTCCATGAAATTGCCACTCTTTATTAAATGTTGCGTTTTATACTAATGTAGCATATGCTGCATCCAGAGGGACTAAGTTTCCTTTAGGTATCAATGTACAAGGGATCCCTCTTCTGCACTGTGTGTACAGGATCTACAACTGCAAGTCTCCACATTGACTTAATAGGAGTCACCTGGGGTTGGAAATAGCTTTCAATTCGTTTTTTTTGTGAGCTAAATCAGAATAAATTAATATTTTTGCACAGATTTCTTTGTCATTAGTTTTCCCAAATATTGCTTAGTGATTTTACCAGCTTTCTGATTGTCAGCTGTGCTACTTTATTCATACCATCTGTGAATGAGTGAAGAGAGGGAGAGAGCAGGAAGGAGAGGTCAAAGAAGCAGCAGCATGAGGAGAGGGCAGGATGAGGGATGTAAATCAAAAGTTGGGGAGCAAAGAAGGAGAAAGGGGTTAGAGGGGGCGAGGATAGAGGGACAGAGGAAGAAACAGAATAGCTGTATGAAAGTAGGAAATAGACATAAAAGATTTCACTTTCTACTGCATTGTGTTAATCTGTGACTGAGAATTAAGCCCATTATTCAAAGATGTCAATAATGAATACGTTTCAACGATAATGAATATGTTTCAACTACATTTTTATTTTTATTTTTATTTTTTTTGTGGCACCGGGGATTGAACTCACAACCTCGCGCCTGCCAGGGCAGGCGCTTAAGGCACTGAGCCAAACTCCCGGCCCTGGTTTTTTTTGAGGCAGGGTCGCACTATGTAGCTCAGGCCGGCCTTGCGCTCGCGTTGTAGCCCAAGCCGGCCTCGAACTCACAACGCTCTGCCTACCTCAGCCTCCCGAGTGCTGGGATTAAAGGCGTGCGCCACCACGCCCGGCTTCAACTACATTTTTAAAGACAGAAGACAAATATATATATACACATATATACACATATGTATGTATATATATATTTATGTATGTATATATATATTAGGTTTTCAGATATACCTTAGGAGAAATTTGGTTATATTCCAGAACATCATTAAAAAGCAGAAAATATCTCTAGAATTCTTATATAAGAGCTGAAGATCTCAGTGTAGCTTTTCTTTTCCCAGAAGCAGAAACTGAAATACAGTGATGTTAAATAACCTGCTAAAAGTGTTTAACTAGTCAGAGACAGAGCAGAGATTAGATACAGTTCTTCTGATTTGTATTCTCTGCATTTTCTACTGTACTCTGGACACATGTGTATATATCAGTTGTGCCAGAAAACTGACAGTAGCTGACAGATTCTGAAAAAAATTCTTTGGAATTGGATTTGAGGTGGAGGAAGGAGAGGCTACTGCCATGAAGAACAAGACTGTGATAAAAGAGATGAGGGATGGGGCTCTTTCAGAAAGCCTGTATGGAGCCAGGGGGGATGTAAGCCCTGAAAGGGGAGCATGATGAGAGAAGATATTGTCTTCTTCTAGGAATATACTGCTGACCTTTAGTTTGTGATGGAAGAAACAATGTATACAATCATTGGAAGGAGTTGTAAGTGTACATTGTAAGTATAAATGTTATTTGTATCTTTACCTGTTTGAGTGAGAGGAAAACTAGAAAGCCAGAGAATGTAAGGAATCTTGATGAAGATGGTTGAGAAGGAACTGCAGAGAAAGAAAATATTACAGATTTAGTGATGCCAGAGATTTGTCATACTGACTATCCAGTAATTGTCCTTTGCCTTCCAGCTTTATGCATATATGTAAAGAAAGTTGTGCAAGTCTGTTTATAGGATAGCAGCTCATGCACAAAGAGCTTATTAGAGATGTTGTAATTGATATCAATAAAAATATAATTGATACAGGAAAACTTACCCACATTTCAGATTTGAAGTCAACCCATGTAAATATTTGGGGAACTTCCTTCATGTCATCTGTCTATGCATACTTATAAAAATGTGTACAAACCATATTTATGTAAGTATAGTCATACTATACATTTTGTTTTGTAGTCTTCCTTATTTAAAATTTAAGTCACTTTCACTGAATGCAGGAATTTAAGAGGCAGGTGACAACTTATAGGAGTAGAGGTTTGTTTTGGCTCATGACTTCAGTGAATTTAGTCTGTAGTCATGTGGCTCCAAGGCAGAAGTGAATGGCAGAGGAAAGCTGTTCACCAATGTCTACCAGGAAGCAAAGGAGAAAGGAAGAGCCAGAAAAGGAGGTATGTTCTCCAAAAGCACACCCTCAATGACCCACCTCTTAAAACCAGACCCTACCACCTAATAGCATATTTAGCAATGAACTCATCAACAGATCAGTCCACTGATATAGTCCCCTTATGATGTAGTTACCTTCCCAAAACCCCATCTCTGAGCACACTGAGACTTGAATGACATTCTAAATATAAATCATAGTAGGTATAAATGAAGGGATTCAGAATAACTACTTCTACTAGCACTATATTATCTATGTTGATGATTGTTCAGAAAAGTTATGTGGAAGTTGTGTTGTTATTGATACTCTTTTTTTTTTTTGTTGTTGTGTAGCCTGTTAATGTTTGTGTTCTCTCTTTGTCCCATGGTTCTTTTGGATATTTTTCAGTTTTCCAGTGGTGATTCGGTTATGTATTAACAGGATCAGAGTCAGAGTCTATTGGATATTGCTGTAGTATTCAGAGCTTAAAATCATCTGTTATGTTACATTCTATCACAGATAAATGCTTTCTTCTTTTACCTTGTTTGTGAGCTCTATGATATTTCATTAGTAAAACAACAACAACAACACATCATTAGTTTTATAATGTCAGTCACAAACACTAATTTGCAGATGTCTTTATTCATTGTATTGGGCAGAACTCTCTCCCTCTGAACTTCTAGTGCATTTTAACTCCACTTTCCTAGTATATGGCCTGGTATTATCAACTTGTCATTAGTTCTGTTTTACTGTACTTATCTCCCCTTTGCAGAACATTTTAGTTCATGGTTATAAGCTTTCAGGAAGTATTCAATAAATATTCATAATAATCATTTAATTACTTGCATTGTTAAATATAGTTAAAAAGAGAGATAATAGAGATGGTAATTTACAGTTTGTGTGGAATGTTGTTCCAGGAGAGACTTTTTGTTGTAGATGAGTGAAAGACTGTTTGGTGCAATAAAAGGAAGAATCCTGTCATATTTAGTAATGCTTATCTGAGACATTCATGTTTTTAGAAACATTTTCTTCTAAGAAATATTAGTTCAAACATTCTAGAATTTGAACAAGCTATTATATCCTTTTCCTCTATCTTTATGAAGAATATTTCATCCCAGAACAAAAGACTTAAAAGTAAGTTATGGTCTCTGAACTTGTATGGACTAGTATTCACAATGTAATAAGTAAAAAAAAAGAAAGTATAAATGACAAGTTATAGTATTGTACCCTTCGTGTAAAAAAGATAAGCAAAAATGAAAATATACATTTGAGAAAAAAAGATATACAGGATGGATAAACCAGAAGTGAATAATATTTGTTATATGTAATGAATGGGAGGGAAAAAATAAAGGAATAGAAATGGAGAAGAGATGAAGGGGGGAATGAGTTATTCTGCATAATTATTTATACAATCTGACTTTCAGAACATCTAACATTTCACTTATTCAAAAAAGTCATCCAAGATATAAGAACATCCAAAATAGGGTATGAATAGTAACAAATGAACATTTTACATATGAATAACAAAATAATAATTAATGGGATGACCAAGAAAATAAGAAACTTTGGAATTCTGTTTTTATTACATATTGTAAGGCAGAATTGTTTGATTATACATTGTTAGGCAAAAGAGTAAAAGGACTGTACACAAGTAATGTTCTTAAGTAATAGCTTGTTTTTCACAGGGGTGTGGGTTGCCCATTTTGAAATTATTTTACGTCTATTTTAGAGCAGATAAATAAATATCCCATAGGTAATGAAAAACAACTCAGCCAAAGAAAAAAGTATCAGTAGAAAAAGAAGTCTAGGAAGATTCTTGTGATGGATTGGAACTGGAGGTATCAATATGAATTTATGAAGATAAGTACACATGTACACACATGCATGTACACACACTCACTTCCTAATTCTGAAAAGGCCCCAAAATAATGAAAACTTAGTAGACATGGGCATTACCAGCCCAGATCTTGGTTTCTATGTACCTATCCCAAATGAAGGGAAATTCAGTTCCTCATAGAAATGGTTGATTCCAGGACTGAGGCAGAGAAAGTATAAGAAGAGTCTATAGCACCTTATGCCAGAAAATAATGATGTGTTTGATAAATTATTGAGACACATCAAGAGTATGTAAGAAACTATAGAAGGAGCTACCCTTGGCCAAATTGAAAATAATTTGAGCAACAAAATGAGTAATGGTAGTAATAGAGTATAATTCATAGAATAAAATAAATATATGTGAATCAATATGGTTAAAATGAACACATAAATGAACAAATAAATGCCTTTTTATGGGAGAAATTCTAATTATCAAATGTAGAAACAATTGGAGATAGAAAAATCACTATTTGTCAAATATTATTATAATTATAGGTAACAATCATTAACAGATTATAAAACTAGTAGACAAAAGTATTTGGGTAGTGTCTTGGTTACTTTTCTCTCATGGCTGAGACAAAATACCTGACACCCAAAATGAAGGAAGGGAAGGTTTATTTAGCTCACAGTCTGTGGAGGTTTCAGTTCATACTCAGTTGATTCCAAGGCAGAGTACCATGGTTAAGGGGCAATGGTAGATGGTGGCCCCAAGGAAGAAGAGCAAAGGGAGCAAAAAGGAAAAGCACAACTCCTTCCGTCCATTATATTTTATGCCAGCTACCCACCTCTGGGCAAGTGCAGTGCTCAAAGCGCCAATTCCAGAGCTAGACAACAAACCAATCACAAGCACTAGACTAAGTCCCCTTCAAAAGACTCACTCCTCATGACTGCATGCGGCTTTGGGGGGACATTTATTTTATTTATTTATTTATTTATTTATTTTTGGTACTGGGGATCGAGCTCACAACCTCACACATGCCACGCAGGCACTTGTGCCACTGAGCTATATTGCCAGGCTGGGGGGACATTTAAACATAAACCAAAACAGGTAATCTCAAAATGTCTTTTCACAAAATACTTAATTAATTTCAAAGGGAAAAATACTAACTTTATAATGGAGAAATATGGCAAACACTCCTTAACCAAGTGATCCAACTTATCATCTATGAGACATTGACATTATGTGTCTCTTGATATGATTCACTAAGAAAGATTCAGTATCACTCTTGTGATATTCTTTTCAACAATTCACAACCTGAATTTAATAATGAGCAAACATCAAACAAATGCAATGACCTTACACAAGATAACACACCTGTACTCTTCAGAATTGTCAAGGTTGTAAGACAAAGACAGAAGTATTATCCCAGATTTGAGGAGTCTAAGGAGATATGACAAATAAATGAACTGAATCAATATGAATAGATCTTAGGCCAGAAAAAGGACATTAGAAAGGCAAATGATAAAATTTTAATAAAGTTTATAGATTAGTTCATAAAGTAATCAATATTTATTTCCTGGTTTTGGCAGCTGTACCATAGATATGTAAGATGTTAACATTTTGCAAAAGTGGATAAAGAGTTTACTGGATTTCCTTGTACTATTTTGCAACTTCTGTGAGTCAAGATGGAAAGCTAAAATACAAACAAATTAAGAAAGATTTTGGCAAGAAGAAATTTAATGACAAATACATGTTCTAGTTTCTAATTGGATAATTATTTTAAAAGAAGAAAGCATTTGTTCCCTAAAGAAATAGATACATTTATAAATATTGTAGATTTTCATGTATTTAAAGTTATTTCAACTTTCAGTGACAAAATCGAATATATAAGTAAATAATAAGAGGTGTGGAAATGAAAAAAAAGGAAAAATTTTTAAACAAATCATGTAGAAAATATCTGTTTCCAACCTTGTCTTTTGGGAATCAGTTACTATATATTTAAAAATCAATAATAACTATCAAACATCAGTAAAAATGTTAAGCCCCACACTGCAGAGGCTCTGAACTCCTTGCAGCAAGACGCAAGGTCCTCGTGTTGCCATACTCCGGGGTGTGCTGCACCTAGCCATCTGGGTCCCAGAGATTCTGACCACCACCCAGTAAGGCTGAAGGTCTAGTGACACATTCTGGGAGTGAGCCCTCACTAGCTGCATAAAGGATCGAGCTCTGCCCAGCCCAGCATCCCAGTGCAATCCATTAGGGGAAGGCTCGGCCAGCCTCACAGGACACAGAGGTACCGAGCTCAGCCCAGCCCAGAGCCCCAGAGCTGCTCATCAGGGAGCAGCCAGCTTAGCTGCAGGGCCTTGGAGAATTGGAGTGCTACCCACTAGAACACAAGACATGAGCTCCATTGTTCAGGGGTGCAGCCATGTGGCAGGTCCTAGAATTTGTGAACTCTGTCCAGCCAGGAGCAAGGCCCCAAGCACTATATGTCAGGGGGCATGCCTGGGCTTGCCCCACACTCCAGAGGCTCTGAACTCCTCGCAGCCAGACTCAAGGTCCTGGTGGTGCCACACTCTGGGGTGTGCTCCGCCTAGATGCCTGAGTCCTGGAGATTCCCACCCCTACCAGGCAGGCTGAAGGTCGAGCAACACACCCCAGGGATGCATCTCTCTAGCCACCTGGGTTGCAGAGGTTCTGAATACTACACAGCCAGGTTCTAGGCCCTGGCAACAAGCTCCAGGAGTGTGACCCTGCTAGCTGCAAGGAGGATACAAACTTTGTCCAGGCCAGTGTCCCAGAGCAACCCAACAAAGTACATCAGGGGTACACATGGCCAGCCTCCCAGGACACAGAGCACAAGGATAGAGCACCATAATCTGGGAGTGTGCCCCAGGTAGCCACGGGGATATTGGAGGATTGAAGCTGTACCCAGCACAGTGTTCCAGTGCAATCCATCGGGAGGCTGCCTGCCCAGCCACACAGGTCCCAGAAGAAAATGACAAAATGAAAGAAGAAGAGGCAGTCTTCATCCCCCAGCCCACTAAGAACAAATCCAAGAGACATTGAAATGGAAGATACTGGGAAACACAGCTGAACTTTCTGAAATGATAGCAACTGATGTAAGAAACAACTCCATGAAGCTATAGAGAAACTGAAATCAGAAATAATCTCTCAGCTAAAAAATGAAATGACAATCATTATGAAAGAAATGCTGCATGTATCTAAAGAAGATCAAGATAAAAAAATAGAAGAACATAAGAAAATGATGGAAACTTTGAATGAACAAAATGAGACACAAATAGAATGCATGAAAGAGATTCAAAGGGAAATTCAGGAAATTAAAAAGTCCATGGAAAGTTGGCAAAACCACTTGGATGAAGTTGGAGATAGAGTCTCAGACCTTGAAGACAGCATGGAACTTTATGACCACGAAACAAAAAATCTCTTAAAAATAACAAAGAACCAGGAAACAACAATTCAACAGCTGCAAGACGATGCCAAGAGAAATAACATAAAATTAATAGGTGTCAATGAAAAAGTAGGGGTCAATACTAATGACCTGTGAAGACTATTTTCAGAAATAATGGCAGAAAATTTTCCAAACATGGGAAGAGAATCTGATATACAGGTAAGTGAGGCATACAGAACCCCAATTAACCATAACCAAAGTAAGTCTTCACCAGACATATAATAATTAGTGTATCAGAAATACAGCACAAGAAAAAAATACTAAAAGCTCTTCAGAGAAAAGAAACAGATCACCTATGAAGGAAAGCCTTTCAGAATCACGGCAGACTTCTCAACATAAACGTTTAAGTCAAGAATAGCTTGGAGTGAAGTATTTCAAATCCTGAAAGAAAACAATTTTCAACACAAAACTACCTTTAAAAATTGAGGGAGAAATAAAATACTTCCATGACAAAGACCAACTAAGAAATTTATGGCCACCAAGCCAACACTACGAAGAGTACTGAAAGACACTCTTGAAAGAGACAAAGATAACTACAATCTTAAGAACAACAACAAAAGGAAACCACTAAGCAGGGCAAGTAATTAAACAGAAAATGTAGAAAACCAACAACAGAAAGATATCATGACAAGGATGAGCCAGTACATATCAGTTCTATCAATCAATGTAAATGGTCTCAACTCACCAATAAAAGGAAACAGACTGGCAGAGTGCATTAAGAAACAAAATCCAACAATATGCTGTGTACAAGATACACATTTCACTCAAAAGGAAATTCACACACTAAAAATCAAAGGATGGAAAATAATACTCCATGTAACAGGAACCCAGAAAAAAGCAGGGGTAGCTATTTTGTTTACAGACAATGTGAACTTCAAGAATGATCAAAAGAGATAAAGAAGATCACTACATACTTGTTAGGGGAAAACGTTAAGAGGAAAAGATTAGAATCGTAAATAAATATGCTCCAAATATGGGAGCACTCAACTATGTAAGACAAATCTTAATAGACATGAAAAACCAAATAACGAGTACACAATTATAATGGGGGATGTTAACACTCCATTGTCGAAAAGAGACAGATCAACCAAACAAAAAATCAGCGAAGAAATAACAGAACTGAATCAAACTTGTGAACAAATGGACCTAGTAAATGTGTACCAAGTGCTCCACCCATCAACATCAGAAAACACATTCTTTTCAGCTGCACATGGATCATTCTTTAAAATAGATCATATACTAGTCCACAGAACATGCTTAAATAAGTTCAAAGGAATTGAAATAATTCCAAGCATATTATCTGACCATAGCACAATAAAATTGGAAATTAATGCCAAAACACCCACAAGAACCCCATAAACACATGGAAATTAAATAATACTCTCCTAAACAATCAATGGGCCACAGAAGAAATTAAAGAATAAATTAAACAATATCTACAATCAACTGAAAATGCAAATACAAGTTACCGGAACCTGTGGGACACAATGAAAGCAGTTCTCAGAGAGAAATGTATAGCATTAAACTCCCACATCAGAAAAATGGGAAGAACACACATAAACAACCTAATGATGCACCTCAAAGTTCTAGAAAAAGAAGAGCAAGTCAAGTCCAAAGTCCAAAGAGGGGAGGAAATTATCAAGATCAGAGCAGAAATTAATGTAATTGAAACTAAGAAAACAATACAAAGAATTAATGAATCAAAGAGTTGGTTCTTTGAAAGAATAAATAAAATTGATAAACCCCTAGCCAACCTTACCAAAAAGAGGAAAGAAAAAAAGCTCAGATTCATGCAATTAGAAATGAAAAGGGTGAAATCACTACAGATCCTGTGGAAATACAGAAGATCATCAACACCTACGTTGAAAATCTTTACTGAGATAGATTCGATAGTACAGAAGAAATGGACAGATTCCTAGAAACCTATGAATTACCAAAACTGAATCAAAAAGATGTAAAACTGCTGAATAACCCAATTTCAGCTAATGAAAATGAAAATAAAAATGTAATTAGAAAATTACCAACAAAGAAAAGCCCAGGTCCTGATGGATTCACTGCTGTATTCTACCAGAAATTTAGGGAAGACTTAGTACCAACATTCCTCAAACTCTTCAATGAAATTGAAAGGGAAGCAAGTCTCCCTAACTCATTCCTGGAAGCAAGCATTACCCTAATACCCAAGCCAGAGAAAGACCCAACCAAAAAAGAAAATTATAGACCAATCTCCCTAATGAACATAGATGCAAAAATCTTCAATAAAATACTGGCAAATAGAATACAGCAAATTATCAGAAAGATTATACACCACGATCAAGTGGGATTCATCCCAGGAATGCAGGGATGGTTCAACATATGCAAATCAATACATGTAATACACCATATCAACAGAGCCAAGGACAAGAACCACATGATTATCTCAATAGATGCAGAAAAAGCTTTCGACAAAATCCAACACCCATTCATGATAAAAACCCTACAGAAAATCGGAATAGATGGTCTCTACCTCAACCTTATAAAAGCCATGTATCAGAAATCAACAGCCAACGTCTTACTAAATGGAGAAAAACTGAAAACTTTCAACCTAAAATTAGGAACAAGACAAGGATGTCCATTATCACCACTCTTATTCAATATAGTTCTGGAAACATTAGCCAGAGCAGTTAGACAAGAGAAAGAAATAAAGGGAATAAGGATAGGAAAGGAAGAAGTAAAATTATCATTATTTGCAGACGATATGATACTCTACATGGAAGACCCCCAAAAATCCATTGAAAGACTTCTAGTTGTAATAACCAAATTCAGTAATGTTGCTGAATACAAGGTCAACACTCAAAAATCAATAGCATTCCTGTACACAAACAACAAAGTTACTGACAGAGAAATAAGGGAAAACACACCCTTCACTATAGCATCCAAAAAATTGAAATACTTAGGAATCAATCTAACAAAAGAAGTAAAAGATCTATGCAGTGAAAATTACATTACTCTGAAAAAGGAAATTGAAGAGGATTTCAGAAAATGGAAAGATATTCCCTGTTCATGGATAGGAAGAGCAAACATTGTGAAAATGGCCATTCTTCCAAAATTGCTGTACAGATTTAATGCAATCCCAATCAAAATATCATACCTCACAGAGGTAGAGAAATCATCCCTAAAATTGATCTGGAACCAGAAGAAACCTAGAATAGCAAAGGCAATTCTGGGCAACAAAGGGAAGGCAGGAGGCATCATAATCCCCAACTTGAAACTATATTACAAAGTTACTGTGATAAAATCAGCATGGTACTGGAATCAAAACAGACCTAAAGATCAATGGAATGGATTAGAAGATACAGCCACAACTCCAAACACACTCAGCCACCTCCTCTTTGACAAAGGGGCCAAACATGTACATTGGAAGAAAGATAGCCTCTTTAACAAATGCTGCTGGAAAAACTGGCTTTCTATATGCCATAAACTAAAACTAGATGTATGTCTATCACCATGCACTAAAATAAAGTCAAAATGGATCAAAGATCTGAATATTAAAACAGAGACACTAAATTTGCTGGAAGACGAAGTAGGTAAAAATCTTGAAGACATAAGAGTAGGCAGAGAGTTCATGAACAAAAATGAAACTGCATGGGAAACACTTCCCAGAATCAACAACTGGGATCTCATCTTACTAAAAAGTTTTTGCATGTCAAAGGAAATCTCTAACAGAGTGAAAAGAAAACCCATGAACTGGCAAAATATTTTAGCCAGTTGTCCATCAGACAAAGGACTTCTCTCTAAAACATATAAAGAATTTAAAAAAATCAGGCCCCTAAAACTCAAGGACCAATCCAAAAATGGGCGTCTGAGATGAATACACACTTCTGAGAGGAAGAAATACAAATGGCAAAAACAGTGTTCAACATCAATGGTCATTCGGGAAATGCAAATTAAAACACTGAGATTCCATCTCACTCCAGAAAGAATGGCCAAGATAAAAAAAATCACCCAATAACAAATGCGGGAGGGGCTGTGGGGAAAAAGGAACTCTTCTCCACTGTTGGTGGGAGTGTAGACTGGTACAACCACTGTGGAAAGCAGTGTGGAGATTCATCAAGAAGCTAGGATTGGAGATCCCATTTGACCGAGCTATCCCACTTCTGGGCGTTTTCCCAGAAGAATTGAAAATATCATACCACAGTGATTATTTGTGCACCCATGTTTATAGCAACCCAATTTGTAATAGCCAAATCTTGGAAACAACCCAAGTGCCCATCAATCAAGGAATAGATAAAAATGATGTGGTATTTTTATACAATGGAGTACTACTCAGCTATCAAAAAATTGCATCAAGACTTTTATAAGTAAACGGACATGACTTGAGATCATACTCATAAGTGAAATAAATCAAACTCACATGTGTAAATACTGTATTGTCTCCCTAGTGTAAGAAACTGAAACAGTATATATGATCCAACATCTATAATAAATACTGTGTAAGGGTAAGGAACTGCTCAAAGAGCAAAAGTAATTGGGAAAGGGAAAAGGAGAAAAGAAGAAAGGGAAAAGGAAAAAGACACAAAGCTCTATATATGTATACGTAAGATAGCTAAAATGACTATACTGCTGAATGTATTAGTTATTGAGAAAGACTGGTTAATACTCATATGATTAGATCAATTTTACATGTCTATGTCTGTTAATGCAAACAACCATGTTGAAGGTAAGGATACGCAAAATTGCAACCATCGTCAAGTTCCTATCATCTTGTTTTGTAAACCTATAATGTTACTGTTTTGGATTTGCTGTTGTCATTTGTTTGTCTCTTGCTTTTTGTCTTTCTTTTCTGTGTCTTTTTTCTCTTAAATTAAAAAAATAAAAATGTTAAATGCAAAGTTATGCTAAATGATTATATTTAATAGAGTACATGAAAGAAAATAATAGAGTACATGAAATTTGCTTTTATGAGTATGTAATTGACATCTGGTGCTATAACATTATGGTGTTATAACACAAAGATGTTATAAAATTGACAGTTACTTTTTTCAGAGGGAGTTTTTCTGATGTTCTTTTCCCAAGGTTATTTTATGATGTCACCTTTAATAAAGCTCATGAAGCATACATGATTTGTTGAGTGTTAGCCATAAGGGACATACTCTCTGCTACCTGAAGCAAATGCTTTGTACTTTTAAATGTTTAGGATTCCAAAGAAGACTGGCAAATGTATTATAACATTAAAGAGATAAATGTCCTAAACTGGGACCATGTGGTGGAGTACCATATGACTTTACAGAGTATGTCTTATATTTCTACAGAGTTAGATGGAATGTCAGAATCAGAGTCTCAAAAAGAATAAAGTGTTGGAACTCAGGAGATGTGTGGGGTCACTGATGCATCATGACAGATAGACCAAAGAGTGACCAAGGTCACCTACTCTTAGATAAATTTATATTCATATTACATGATAATTCTCTTTCCTTTTGTCTTCTTTTCACTTGAATTTATTTATTTATTTATGTATTTATTCATTCCGGGTATCGAACTCATGTCCTCACAGTTGCCAGGCAGATGCTGTGCCACTGAGCTATGCCCTGGTTACACTTGAATTTAAATACATATATACACAGAGTATGTGAACATAGCCATATCTGCTTGTTGTATATGTCTGATTTTGCTGGGGTGACCTTTGGTTCATTTCCTAGTGATATTAAACATGTAATTTTATCTTAATTTTGGTTCTTGTATTTAGTTGAAGAAACTGTTCTTGATCTATTAATATGGGTTTATTTTTATATTAAAGAATTTATAGTTAGCATTCTGTGAAACTGAAGGAAAAGGGAGTCCCTGAAATATTGTGGGGCAAAACAAATTATGCAAGTAAAAAATTGTATCTGCTAAATAGCAGCATTCATTATGGGGTAGATTCTGAAGTGAATTGGGGCCATCTTGATTTGTTTTCCAGGGCCTTGATTATGACAGGTTAGAAAGCATGATTGTTAATCCTGGTATGTCAGCTTCACTGGGTTAAGAAGTACCTAGCAGAGTAGGAAAGTATGCTCCTGGGTGTGTCTGGGTGGGTCATGGAGGCATGACCTTGGATACTATATATGGTCTCTCTGCTGTTCCTCCTTAGCACTATTCTACTCTGCTTCCCAGGTACTGTGAACTGAGGAGCTTTGTATCTTTGTTCTACCATGCCCTCTGCCATGACCTTCCTGTCTTGAAGTTTGCTGACCATGAGTTTGGATGACATATGAGCTAAATTAGACCTTTCTTCCTTTATGTTGTAGTTGTTGAATATTTTGTCTAAAACAGGAAAGCTTAAATAGGAGTTGACTTGAGGAATTAGGTGATAATGTGTTAGTTTAGAGCTGTCAATCTAAACTTTTCCTACAAAGCACTCAGAACAGATCTTGTTCATAGTCACTTTATACAATCATGGGAAATCCAAGGATGTGTTCCATTCCCAGCAGGATAAGTATAAGTACAACCCCTTTCTCTTCTATTTCTCAAAGCACATAAGAAAACAAATGTTAGTAACTGGATTATAGCGATAACCTTAAACCTGTTTAATTTATTAAATGGTGAATTATTTGCATATTTCAGTACCATATTAGTAGCATAGTACTTTCAATATATCCCATAACAGATAGATACAGCCCTTGAACATATGAAAGTGGAACATCCTGTCCCGGGACAATTCCCTTGCTTTGTTATGCCGATGAAATATTATGCTGTCTATTGTTGACTTTTAAAGATTTTCTAGGCATGTGATCTGAATCTCCCAGAATAGATGCAATGGAAGATCTGTTGGGGACTTCCAGGAAAGCTTACCTTAATTCTGAGAAAGACATAGAAAAAGGTAATTCTCTTTTTCCTCTGGAGAGTTTCATGTTAGACGTGATGCCTAGAATTACCACAGGCATCTTGCCTTCATCCTGAGAGTGAAGCCAGTCTAGAGTAGAGAGCAAAGCCACAATAATTCCAGGACAACAGAGCTGGAGTCCTAATAGCGCTTCCTGGACTAGTTTCTGCTTTACCTCTCTTATCTCATTATGTGAGATGCTATATAAGTGGCAAAAATGTTTCATATAGCTACAATTTGAGACAGGGTTTTATGTTTTTTTGTGACTCGAAATATTCTAAGTGATAAAACCATTTTATTGGGAAGTTGAATCTTATTAGCTATCTACAGCTACAGAGTGTCAGAGTATTTCACTTCAGTTCAATTATTCTATTATTTCTGTTTTTGAGCTTCTAATTTTTTAGTGACTTTTTTTCCCACTTTATCCTATCCCTATCTCCAATCTCATGCAGTCCTCTATGAATATATTGTAATATTATAGGCAGCTAAGTTAGATAGAAATTAATAAACAGTAAGATAGAGACTGAGCTCTTGAGAAAGTCAGTAGAAGAAATAAAGACATCGGAGTTGTGGCTGGAGGTACATCTGAAGAAGGCCAGGTTTCAAGATAAAGATGTGATGGCCTGGCCTACATGCCTCTCTAAGAGATAAATAGTAACTTGGAATTATACTATAATTACCACCACCTGGTTCAAGAAGTCCACATAAGCATCAGTCACCCAGGTGAGTGACCAGGGCATCGAGCTCCATTCTTTCCTCAAAATGCCTTTGTTCTTTCCATGTACTCTTGCTACCTGACCTGCTTCCCTATTGATCAATGTTAGCTAAGCAGCTATACTTGTAATCCTATAGGTTGAATATACTTTGACTCTCATTGTACCCACATTGTCACTTTGCTGTACAAATTACTCCTGACAAAGGGCCTTGGTGGCGGAGCTATCTCTCAATGAACCTTTCCTACTCTTAATATCCTTTGTCCTTTGGAATTCATGCCTCTACTTCAGGGGATACAAACTCGGTACACCTGACATCTAACAGGTTGGGAGTTATATCTGTCCTATATCACTTCAAAAAGTAACACTTCAAAATTGTGAATCCCTTGAAGAGGGGCAACTGCTCCAAACTCATTTGCACATGGGAGACTGCAGGATCCATTTCTGGTTGAATGTGTGATGGCAGTTTTACTAGGTATCTTTTTCTTACAAAAAAAAGAAAAAAATATATATATATATGGACAACCCTAGCTAAGAATGACTTAATCTGCTTCCCTTCAGATTTTAGTTCTAATATTTTTAATCCCTCAATCAACATTGATTCTACCAGAATTTCTCTTCTCTGTCCTGTGTTGTATTTTTACTGGAAAGAATTTTGGCAGGAATCAAGGCTGCATAATGCAAATTCCTGAATCCTGATTCATGACCAGAATTGAAAAGAAAATAAAAGGAGTGCTCCCTAGGGAGCTGAACCAGCTCAACAACTCCACATGGAGTCTGAGAAAAAGAACAGTGATTTTTCTCTCTCTTCTGTTTATCCCAGTTTGGACAGTTTCTTTATTCAGAATATTGTTGACAGTTCAATACAAAGGGTAAACGCTCGTGGGATTGTTAATGAGAAACAAAGCCACCTTGGAATTAAAATAACTCTCTGTTTGTAAACTCCTCTGACCATGCAGAAATGAGTTATGAACCTCAAGCCAAATTCTTTTGACAGGTATCCTTACTGTGGTTAACAGCTTAATGCACATTCTAGTTGGCTTCTGAGAGAGCTAGCTGAAGGCTTCCAGTTTTATGATACCCTCCCTGCAGATGGTTGGGCTGAGGTGAGCAAAATGTGCATGAAGCATATTATCTAGTATGAAAATAAGGCTTTCAAAAGTTATAGTGAACATATTTTTCATAAAATTAAAATTTTTAGAGCACACATTCATGTAAGTATTAAGATGAAAAATTCTCTTGTTTACCTTTTCCCGTGCCTTTTCCTGTTTTCTCTTCAATCCTTATCAGTTCTCTAAACCAGATCATATTTCACATCTTCTTTTTGAAGTCTTACCTGACAACCCCCACTAGAAGTCTTACTTCTTTGAGTGCCTAGCGAAGTTAAGGTAAGTCTCTACTCTTACCTTATTTTTCAGCTCTATATAGCTCTTTAAAGGCAGGGATTATTTAATATCCTTCCTTGTATGCTTCACCTAGAATTCAATGCAGTGTTTTTTAATGTTAGTCATTTAATAAATATAAGTTGATTGGTTCTTTTTTCTATAAGATATATAGCACTGTAGACTCAAAAATCATCTAAGAGGAGAGTTTTCTCACATTGGCCCCATGGAAGGGGATCAAGGCTTTTGCAAACTCCCTGAAATTGAATATAAAGTAGATGTTTTCTGCTGAGAGGGACAATAGCTGTCAACAGAGTCACAAAGGGGTTCTTGCTTCCTTCTCAAATGATGAGAATTACTGAACTAGTTTATTAATTATCTCTTTTTTCTGACAATATGAGGCCCCAAGGTGTTGTTGCTGCTGTCAGGACTTCACAAATGTTACAGAAGTGAACATCCTCTTGGGATCCCTCAGTTCTTGTGTTTAGTTGTTGCTCTTGAAAAAACTGTAGAAATTAAATGGAATTCATGTGCTGTGATTAAGATGATTGTATTTTTTAATTGTAGACCATTAGAAGTGTCTTTTCCCCAAGTTCTTGCAGAGATGGCATACCATGGTGGTTGGATGTATGGGGTTTTGGGAATATGGACTGTGCTTATCCCTTACTAGCTGTGTGACTTGGACAAATTACTTACATTTTCTGAGTCTAGTCTCTCCATTTGTAAAACAGGAATAGTAATAGTGGTCTAATTCCTGGAATGGTTCTGAGGATAAGTAAGGCAGTGCATGAAAAACAATCACATATGTTAAGCACACATATTACCACACATAGTCACATGCATGGTAAGCATGATGTAAGTGTTAGGTATTATTGCTATTGCTTTTGGTGTTGTTCAACTCTAGCTGTCATAAAATTAGCTATGGTAGTTGTATTTTCTGCAGTCCTTTTACTGTTGAAGTTTTTTGTTCGTAATTACATTGAGGTCATACCAGATTGATAAATTGTTTTGTAGAAATTATGTGATTTTACTATTTGCTAGGTGTACTTCTTTTTGTTTGTTTGCTTGAGTTTGGTACTCTAACGTCAAGTTCTTAGGAAGCATTTAAGCCATTTTAAATATAAGGTCAGAGATTCAACAAAAATATTCTAGCAACAAAAATATTCTAGGGTATTAGGACAGATTGAAGTCAGTGTTGCCTAAAATTCTTTCTGTTATTTTAAAATGATCAGAGATTTTGATCAAAAACAGAATGTGTTAATTTAATTTTTTGAGATGGTACAACTGGTGTGTTCTTAGTTCCCACTTTTGAGAGAAACAGGAAAATATAGAAATTATTTTTGTCAGGGGAGGGGTTGAGTAAAATGAGTTAGTTTTTTAGATTTTATTTTTAAGAGTTGACTAGCAATCATTTGAGAAAAAAGGGTGATTTTTAGAGGCTGACATGCAATAGATTCCTTAGCTAAATGCACATCTTGTGATATTTTCCTACACTTCCCTAAACAGAGAAACTAATTAAACAACTAATATCAGTTGCTTCATTTCCATAATCCTGAGAGCTCATGGGCTTAGACTTATACATAGTTAAGGAGGAGATGATTTTCCATTTGAGGTTTAGGATAATGAAAAATTCTGATGGAAATTGGGCTTAAGAGGAATAAGGATATATATATATATATATATATATATATATATATATATATAAGTCAGGGTCTTAGCAGAAAATAATTGATGCATACAAACTGGATACTTTTCAGAGTTAAATTAAATTTATAAAGGTATGGGCAGGATATAAAAATAGTACAAGAGGCTGTGCAATGACGTTAGATCAGTACGGGTTGAAGGCAGTGCCTTTGCATACCTGAGTCTGGACTGTCAAGAGGAACATGCAATACCATAATCTAGAAAAGAGAAGGAGAGAATGTTGATTACTAGCAGTGTGGATAGAATCTTTGACATGAGTTGTGAGCTGTGGTCAAGGTCAGGTATGTTGTCAAACCAAAGCAAACCTTTAGAGAAAGAAAGTTATAAATGCCCCCATTTTGCTGTTTTCCTTTCTTGGTCTTTTGGCAGTAGTCCCTTATGAGTCTAATAGAGGCCAGACCGCAGAGGAGGCTGTTCATATGTTCCATATGGGCAATGTGGTATGTGACATTTTTGACACTCAGAGCAGATAATTTTTTAATGTCTTTTACCCTACTTACATAGGATAATTTGTTTTAAATAATAATCATGCAGGGCCTCTACACTAAGCTACATCCTCAGCCCCTAGAGTCTTGATAAATCACTAAGTTGCTAAGGCTGGATTCAACCTGGCCATTCTACTGCCTCAGCCTTCCAAGTACCCAAGGTTATTTCAATGCTTTATATTTTATACATGAATTTAAAATTCCATGTAGCTACACTGAATGATGTAATTGATAGAACTCATGTTTGTTTCTTTTTCTTGACAATCACCATTTCTAAACTACTGTTTAGACAAGGAATATATTGTACTCTGGATGCCAGAGACAAAAATTGCTTCAATAGCAAACTCCAAGGGTTCTGAACCCTAGAAACTTACCCTGCAAAGGAAACCCTGTCATTGGGACTCTTTATCTATACTGACTTTGTAACTGGAAGCTATCTGAAATAACTTCCTTTTTTGAATATAATGTTTTTGTTTTTGTTTTTGAAGAGAGGAGAGGAAAGGAGAAGAGAAAGAAAATATTCAAGGCCTACATATATATTACTAAAACTGGTATAATTCTTGATTTTAGAATTTTAACCATAGTGCTAATAAAAAGCAAGTTGACTTTTGTTTGATTTCCCATTATTTAAAAATTCTCCACAAACAACTCATATACTTGTTGTCTGTACCAGTAGCCAGGGGCACAGTAGCAGGGCAGAGAAGGACAGAGAATAAATCTGGAGGGTCAGCAGAATTGACTCAGTTATGGCATAGTCAGAGACCACCATAGGGGTAGGACACAGGCAAAATACTGGGCCTTTACTTGCTTCTCATTAAATGCATGATTTGTATTTTCTTCTGAGACAGTCAGAGAGTTAGAAGCCATTTTTGGTAAAAAAAAAAAAAAAAAAAAAAAAAAAAAGACATAACTTCACATGGGCCTACAGATGCCCAATAGTAGCTAAAAGCAGGAGAAAGCTTGGCTTTCCTTTTATGCTCTTTGTTAGTATAAATCTTTGGGTCAAATTTCTTTTCATCTCTGCATAAAGATGTGTTAATCATTTAGGAAGTGTCTATCTAAAAGTTGGCAAAACCAGGTTGACTAACTCTGAATTCCATAATCTCATCCCCCTTCAAGACTGAGAACACCAAGATAAAGGATATATAGGGACACTCAGTCAAGCCCAGAAGTGACTAGCTATTGTCCGTAGCCTGTGATCACCTAGGTTCCAGGAAAAACAAAATTCCACATGATTAACTACCATGAACAGCGAAAATCATTTCATGAGAATGGAACTACCCCTGAAGCCATGACGTTTCCAGAGCTAGAAACCAGTACTGAGATAATCATCAGCCAGAACTCAGTCTACCAGCTAACTCTTAAGAGCTGGCCTCTAGCCTTTTCAAGTGGGCCGTTCTCATTCCCTTGATCAGAATGTGTCCCCTTCAGCTACACAACCTGGCGTCCTTTCCTATGTCTCTGACTGTTCTCTGTTTAAGGTGGCCTGCTCTTTGTCAGCTCTTCATTTTCTCTTTCTTTCTTTTTTATTTTTTATCTGATTTAATTAGTGTATGATTGCAGTACATGAACTTTACACCCTAAGTACATGTACTTAACATATCTTGATTCTTTTTATTCCCCTTTTCTTCCTCATCCATCTCCTTCTCTCTGATTCTAGATCCCCTTTCCACATTTTCATTACATTTTTAGTTCGTGTTTGCAACATATAATTATTAAATTTTTTATTGGTATTTGGTACCTGTTCATGATATGTCCTGAAGTTTTTTTTTTTTTTTTTTTGACATCCCTTTTGCCTTCATCCCTCCTCTCACCCTTGCTCCGTTGGACTCCTTTCCATTTGCAAAAGATCTATCTCCTTGATTCTTTTTATCATTTAATTTGTTTTTCATTCATACTTTGCATTACTCTAAAGAGAGAACTCATACAGTATTTAAATTTGTATGTATGATTTATTTCACTTAACATTATGTTTTCCATGTGTATCCATTTTCCTACTAAAGTTTTGAATTTATCCTTCTTTATAGATGAGTAGTATTACATAATATGTAGAGACTACAGTTCTTTATCCCTTTATCCATTCATCTATGGTAGACATGTAGGCTGCTTCCAAGATTTAGCTATTAGGAATTGTGCTGCTATAAACTTGAGTATGCATGTATCATTGTAATATGATTTTTTTTGGTGCTTTTTTTTTTTTGTACTGGGGATCAAACTCATGACCTCATGCTTGCCAGGCAGGCACTTAATGTAACATGATGTTTTTAACTCTTTTGGAAAGATATCTAGAAAGAAGAGCACTGGGTTGAATGGAATTTCTATTTTTAGTTTCCTGAGAAACCTTTATACTGATTCCCATAATGACTATATTAGTTTACATCCCCACCAACAGTGTAGAGTGTTTGTTATTAACTACAACCATACCAGCCCTTGTTATTATTTGATTTCTTAGGACTGCCATTCTTTCTGGTGTAAAATGAAATTTTAGTGTTGCTTTATTTTAATTTGCATTTCTCTGGTGGCAAGAGATGTTAAGCATTTTTTCATATGTTTATTGGTCATTTGTACTTCTGAGAAGTATCTATTCATTCTACTTGCCTTTTTTTAATTGGATCTTTTATTTGGGGTCACCTAATTTATATATTCTAAATAGTAGTTCTATATCTGAGAAATAGATGGGACAATTTTTTTCCCATTCTGTAGGCTGCCTGTTCTTTTGCTATGCAGAAGTTTTTTAATTTGATAAAGTCCCATTTGTTGATTTTTTGCTGTTAATTTCTTGTGCAATTGAAATTCTATTCAGAAAGTCCTTGCATGTCACTATAACTTTGAGAGTTTTATCTATTTTATCTTCCAGTACATTAAATGTTTCTGTTTTAATATTTAGATCTTTGACAAATTTTTGCTTAGTTTAGTACATGGACAGAGATATGAATCCTACTTTAAATGCATATGGATTGCCCGTTTTCCTAACATCATTTGCTGAAAAGGCCATCTTTCCTTTATTCTATGTTTGTTAAAGAATAAGAAGCTAAATGTGCCTGGATTCATTTCTGTATTCTATTCCACTGATCCATGTATCTGTTTTTTGTGCCAATTTCATGCTGTTTTTATCACTGTAACTTTGTAGTATAACTTTAAGTCAGGAATTGTGATGCCATCTGCTTTGCTCTTGTTACTTAGGATTGCTTTTGCTTCTTTGGATCTTCTCTTGTTTCTTATAAATTTTAGGGTGTTTTTTTCTAGTCCCATGAAGAATGCTATAGGTATTTGGATTGGGATTGTGTTAAATCCGTTTTGGAAGTGTGGCCATTTTGACAATATTGGTTCTGCCTATCCAGGAACATGAGAGATATCTTTCTATTTCCTGATGTTCTCTTCAATCTCTTTTTTCAGAGTACCGTAGTTTTCATTGTATAGGTCTTTCACTTCTTTGGTTACATTAATTTTTCTTGATACTATTGTGAATAGTAAAGTTTTCCTAATTTCTTTCTAGGTAAGTTCATTATTTATGTAAGATAATGCTATTGATTTTTATGTGTTATTTTTGTATCCTTTTACATTGCAGAAATTGGTTATTAATTTTAAGAGTCTTTTGGTGAAATTTCTTGGGATTTCTATATAGAGAATCATGCAAATAGTGATATTTTGACTTCTTCCTTTTCTTTATGTGTCCCTTTTAATTCTTTCTCTTGCCTGATTGCACTGGTTAATATTTTGAGTATGATGTACAGAAGTGGTGATAATGAGCATCCTTGTTTTATTTCTGATTTTAAAGGGAAAGCTTTCAGTTTTTCCCCATTAAGTATGATATTGGCAAATGTCATAAATGACTTTTATCAGATTTAGGCAAGGTTCTTCTATACTTATTTTCTTCAAGATTTTTACTTCTTATCATGAATGAGGGTTGGATTTTGTCAACAGATTTTTCTGCCTCTACTAATTTGATCATGTAGTTTTTGTCCTGCTTCTTTTTATGTGGTGTATTGCTTTTATTGATTTGCCTATGTTGAACCATCCTTGCAACACTGGGATGACACCTACTTGGTCATGATTTATTGTATTCTATTTGCTAATATCTTATTGAGGATTTTACATCTATGTTCATTAAAGAGATTGGCCTATAGTTTTCTTTTCCAGTTGGGTTTTGTTTCCTTTTGGGATCCGAGTGATGCTGGCTTGCAGAAATGAATTTGGAGCTCCCCCACCCCCACCCAGTGAATCCATAAAGTCCTGGGTTTTTCTTAGTTGGAAGGTTTTTTTTAATACTACCCTGTTTTGCTTGTTACTGGATTTTTCAGAATTTTTATGTCTTTATGGTTTGGTTTTGATAATTTGCTTGAATTTAGGAATCTGTCTATAGCTTCAAGATTTTCCAATTTGTTGGAGTATGATTTTTCATAACAGTTACTGCTTCTCTTCTGAATTTTTACAATGTCTGTTGAGATTTTGCCTTTTTCATTTCTAACTGCACTGATGTGAGTATTTTTTTTTTTTGTCTTTCTTTTGTAAGTGTAGCTGAGGGTTTATCTATTTTGTTTATTGTTTCAAAGAATCAGATCTTCAACTGGTTGATTCTTTGTACTTATTTAGTTTTGATTTCATTAATTTCTATGATTTACCTATTTAAATTTGGTTTGGGTTCAGATTGTTGTTTTTTTGACTTCAGGTTTTAAATTAGGTTATTTATTGAATTTCATTCTGATTTTCTAATGTGAACATTGTCTGCAATCAGATTTTCTCTTGGGACTGCTTTCGTTGTATTCTATAAGTTTGGGTATGCTGTACTAGCATTGTTGTTTGATTCCAAAAGTTGTTCAATTTCTCCTGTGACCCACTGGGTATTTAGGAGTGTGTGTGTGAGTGTGTGTGCGCACGCGTCTGTGTATGTTTTGTTGTTGTTTTGTCTTTTTGATACTGGGTCTTACTATGCAGTTCAGGCTAGCCTTGAACTCACTTTGTAACCCAGGCTGGCCTCAAACTCACAGCAATCCTCCTGTTTCAGCCTCCCAAGTGCCAGGATTACAGGTGTACACAAAACCACACCTGGCCAACAGTGGGTTGCTAAGTCTCCAGGTGTTTATAAATTTTGTGTGGTTTTTTCTATGATTGATTTCTAGTTTCAATGCACAATGGTCTGATAGTAAACGTGATTTCAATTATTTTGTATTTATATAAGCAAGTCTTGTGGTCAAGTGTGTGGTCTATTTTGGGGACAGTCCTATGTGCTGCTAAGAAGAATGTGTATACTGTTTTTTTTTTTTTTTTTGGCAGCGGGGATTGAACTCACAGCCTCACGCCTGCCAGACAGGCGCTTATGCCACTGAGCCAAACTCACAGCCCTAGTTTTTTGAGGCAGGGTCGCACTTGTGTATACTGTTGTAATAGGGTAGAACACGCTGTAGATCTCTGTTAAATCCATTTGTTTCAAGGCATTGTTCAGCTCTGATATTTCTTGTCTTTTTGTTTAGTTGATGCCTTTTTTGTGAAAGTGGGGTGTTGAGATCACCCACTATGATTGTGTTGGTGTTTATTTGATAGTTTATGTCCAGCAGTGTTTGTTTTATGATGATAGGTGCTCCAGTATTTGATGAACATACATTTTCAACTGTTATCTCTTCCTGTTGGATCATTCCCTTAACTAGTATGTGGTGACCTTTTTTTTATCTCTTATCTTGAAGTTTGCTTTGTTAGAGTAAAATTGCGACCCCTGCTTGTTTTTGTGGTCCTAGTGCCTGAAATATTGTTTTGCATCCTTTGCTTTTTAGTTTATGAATCTCTTTGGATTAGATAAGTTTCTTGAATGCAATGAACTGTTTCATTCTGTTTTCTGATCCAGCCTGCCAATCTATGTCTTTTAACTGTGGAGTTGAATCCATTAATATCAAGAAATATTGCTGAAAGGTGTTGATATATTCCTAATGATATAGGAAAAATGATCCCAGACCTCCAAATGATATGGGGGAATGAAACTCTCAACCTACTATATGTCTGGCGCGAGTTTGTGTTCTCTAAAAATCGAAGAATGAATTTTAGGAACGACGGAGGGTAAGAGCAGGATATATTTATTGAGGGAAAGAAAGCTTCTGTCTGAGGGACAGAAGGGGGCCCGAGCGGGTTGCCAAAGACTCTGTCATTTTTAGGGACTTTTATAGAATAAAATCATGATGGGGAAAACTGGGAATTTGCAAGGCAGGTGGGCATAAGGTGGGACATAACTACAGTTAACCAATAAGATTAATTGCTCAGGTAAAATTGATTAAATCAAGGACAAATGAGGAAAGGAGTCACGTAGTAAGTGGGGATGCTTAACAGTAGTGACCCTTCCTGTAGGGGGTTGGAATGCTGACTCCTAACTTCTTTAGGGTGATAGAGAACTATTTAGAATATCAATCCTTAGGATATGGGTGCACTTGTTCTGTCTTTTGTCTTGATATCTGGCCCACAGCAGGAGGTGTCTGTCTCCTCAGAGGTTACAAAGCATCCAAACTTCTGCACTGGTTTCTTTGAGGACCTAGCCCTGTCTGACTGCCTATAATATTTTTGTCTAACTCACTTTTCCTGTAACACTAACACTGCATTCTTTTTCTGTTCATGACTCCTTTGTTTTTCCTTTTTAAAAATTTCTCTATTTGCTTTGCTTGATGTATTCATTCCATCAGAATTTTTGACTTTGTTGGCTTCATCATCTCTGTCTAGAGCAGTTATGAATCTAAGGCACATGTACTGCAGTGGGCTATTTGTATCATTGAATGATTTAAAAAGTTCATCATAGCCAGGCGTGGTGGCACATGTCTTTAATCCCAGCACTTGGGAGGCTGAGGTAGGAGGATCGTTGTGAGTTGGAGGCCGGCTTGGGCTACAACACTAGCGCAAGGCCGGCCTGAGCTGCATAGTGCAACCCTGCCACAAAGATAGTAGGGCTGGAAGTTTGGCTCAGTGCCTAAGTGCCTGTCTAGCAAGCTTGAGGTTGTGAACTCAATTCCTGGTGCTGCAAAAAGTTTGTCATTACCGGTTTATGGTATTGTTAGGTATTTTCTAGAATGCTGATTTGTTGTTCATTTATCTCTTTCATGGAATGTTCTTATTTTTTCATCTGTTTTGCTAGATACGTTAATCTTGCTTGAAACTTGTTTGCCTTTAGGGGTTGAAATATTTCACCCCAGGCTCTCCTGGCTTTTTGTTGTTGTTGTTGTTGGTACCGGTGATCAAACTCGCAACCTTTCGCCTGCCAAGCAGGCGCTTAAGCCACTGAGCCATAAAGACTGGGTGTGCATGCATTACTCTGCTTGTCTTAGCTGCAGTCTGTTTGCAGGCAGCTACACATGGACTCTACATGTGGGTTCACAGGATGCTCCTTGGGCAGTTGGGCACATGAGCTGGGCTGACTTGTGGAGGAGTAGGCTAGGGCGCTGTAGGCTTGTTTATCTACTCTGTGGCCTGAGTTTGGGGTAGGTGGACTTTGCTTGCCTGCAGTGAGCGCTGGTGAGAATGCTGCAGGAATTAGGCTTTCGCGAGAGTTTGGCGGGCAGTGTTGGAGTGCAGGGGCTAGAATGTGCAGAATCTGTCCTAGGAGTCTGGCCTCTGCAGTGCAAGTCAGTGTGTCAGGTTATTTGTGACACACTCATGCTGGCTGCTCCCCAGAGGAAAGCAAGGCGGGGTGGTGTGGATCAGCCATGGCAGAACAGCTTCCTCTTTTCAACTATCCAGGTATTTGGCTTGATCTACATATATCATCTTTCCTATTAATTTTCTGTGGCAGCGTGTAAGCCCCTCCTCCACTTCAGAATACCTTCATTTTCAGTGAATCTTTATGAGCGTCTCTGATGTGACTCCTTCTCTAGTCAGCCATGTTGAATCTCTCTTACTTTCTAATTAAAGATTTTTCCTGTAAATTGTGCTTCAGTTTTAATTTCTATTTTTACTAAGAGCAAGAACCCATGCCCAGGATGTTAAATTATAAATTGAAAAAGTTCCAACTTCTTCCTTGTCATTTAAACCTGTTAGCCCCTATCCTTACAGATTTTGTGACAGCCATGTACTGGAGATAAATAGAGTGGGGATGATTATAACAAAGGTAAGAGGGCTTATATTTTATATAACAAGTGAAAACCTTAGAAGTTCTTTGATTTTTGCCACAAGGCTGCTTCCTAGAGCTTGTGGCACATGCCACTCTGAGATCATTTTGTACTGTCCTTTATTTGTATTCTCTTTCCCTGGTGCCTTTGCCCCTCCCCCAGAGTGCCTTCATTTAGTCTGCCTTTCTCTTTCTCATGCTTCCACTTGTCATAGGGACGTACATGCTGGTTCCTTTCACCCTCTTGGCTTTCTTCTCCCTCCCCGCTTCTTGGCTATCTCTGTTTCTTTCTTTTTTCTTCACTAGACCAGACATGAATTTGTTCTGGGAACTTTTAGTAATCTATGGAAAGAATTGTTAAATGGTTTCATGTCAGACGTTCAGTTGCTTGGTAACTTAAAGAACCTCCTGCCAAGTTTATGTTCAGAGAATTAGACAAACCATTCCAACTAAACAAACCTCCATCCCACTGTTCTAAGGCCAGAGCAGCAATAGCTCTGCAGCTCAACTGCATCTCAGGAGATCCTTCCTGTTCCCACTGGCACAGAAAGAAACCTCAGCCTCTGCAGAGAAGTGAAAGTGATGGCAGAGACTGAATATACCTGAGCATGTCTGAAAAGGCATCTGGAAAGCTGACCTGAACAGAGGTGCTGACATGTTTGCAGGGCTCCTAAAACTGATAATCAATAAGTGCTGATGAGGTAGTTTAAGGTTCCCTGTCTCTTTGCTTCTTTCTTTCTCCTCCTTTTTGATCTCGTTATTTCTGTTTCTAGCAGTGTTGTGGAAACAATAGTTTTAGAACTCTCTAAGAAATGATAAGACCTCAGAGCAGTGGCACAGAGCTCATATTCTCATTCTAAACTTCACAAATATGAAAAAACAAACAGACAAAAACCCCAAAAAACAAAATCCATAAGGATTCTGTGTTGGGAGATACCAGCATGGAGGAAACAGGGTAAACAGGCTACATTTGTGTAAAGCATTTGACACTAATGCTGATTAAAAGATGAAGCACAAGAAACACCGAAGGCTCCAGAAATGACTTATTTGTTTTGCTCCAAGTCATGTTGACTACTGGATGATGTGCAGAAAAATATCAGGAGAGTAGACTCTGGGGAAGGGGCCTGTGTATGCCAGAATTCTCTTATTACCTGCAAAAAGTATTGCCCTTGTATCTGCCTAACACTAAAGAGCTGTCATGGCATGAATAAAAATTACTGTTTGGCAGACCATGGTTAGGCTGGGGAATGGGTAGCTGAACAAGATCTCCAAAACTGGCTGGCTGGGAGCCAGAATTATGCAAATGGAAATAAAAGAGATCAAAAGTCTATTGACGGGTATAATAAAACTTGTAGTGAGTCTTCAAATGTTCCATTATCTTATAAAAGTAGTCATTGTATCATTTACAAATTAAACTTTGAAATAATTGACTTGAATTGGGCTAAGGGCTTTAAGATGATGAAGAAAAAGGAATAGGTCTGAGATTAGCAGTAAATTAGTACTACAAAGTTTTCAATGTTTAGGGTAAAAAGTTAGTTTTTGGTCATGATTTTAGCTATTAGAAACTCATTAATTTTCACTGGATGGATAAGGAACCTCTAAATGTAAGGAAGAGAAGTAGGGTGTCTGCTTTGGAGTCTGGTCTGTCCGAAGAATATGAGTATGACTTGACTTTCACTTGTCATTATAATCAGTACTATTAATTCTATTTTGCAGTGGCATAATGATATGCCTAAGTAGATATGTAGGGGAGAAAGAAATCATTGTTCCTTTGCTCTTATGGTCTTGGAGTAGGAATGAGGACCACACTTGGTGCATGAATATTTATGAAGGGTGGGTGGGATCTGATATATCCATGGATATGATGATGCTAGTGAAAGGTTGTATGTACAAGATTATTAAGTAGTATAACCAATCAAGATTAGTTTGTCTACCCAATCTTACATAAAGATGTCTTTCCCTTTTGAAAAAGCAACTACTTAGATGAGTAAAATGTGTTCGAAGAGATTTAGGTGTAGATAGGAAGGCTTTTTGATGACATTGGTATTCTGTCAAATGTTTCAAGAAGTCCATTCTGTTTCCTTGTTTCAAGGTGTTACCAAGGTGTAGAAATATCTTGGAGGCTATGACACTACATGGATGGAAACAGAACCCAGAGTGCCATTGAACCCCATGGAAGCATAAAATAATTTATCAAGAAATAAAAAGAGTCAAAGGAAAACTTAATAGATATGCTGTACAGTAGTGGACAAGATGCATGGGAAGTCTGTATGCTCAATGTGGGGTAATGCTGCTTTTAAAAGGGGCAGAAGGAGGAAGTGGCTTAATTTGGCATGCAGGGGGTGGAAGGAGGGAGTGGGAGTGGCTTACTTTAAGTGTGGTTAGTGGCAGGTAGGCATTTACCCATGTCCTAATTATGAAATCACTGTGTGATCCACCAGAGTTGTTTTAAGATGGTCACCAGACCCAAGATGGCTGTACCAGTGTCCCAAATTGGGCACTGCATTTCTCTTTTGTCAGATCAAATAGGTCAAATCTTTAATATTTGGGAGGAGAGGTCTTTTTTTTTTTTTTTGGTAGCACCGGGAATCAAACTCACAACCTCACACCTGTCAGGCAGACACATAAGCTGCTGAGCCAAACTCCCGGCCCTAGTTTTTTGAGGCTATGTAGTTCTGGCTGGCCTTGCTCACGTTGTAGTCCAAGCTGGCTTCAAACTCACAATGCTCCGCCTACCTCAGCCTCCTGAGTGCTGGGATTAAAGGCGAGGAGAGGTCATCTTTAGTAGCTGCTTTAAGCTGTACATAGGTAGAAGCAGCCTCTGATAGTCTATGGAGCCATCAGGGATCACTGGGACTAGGCTGGGAGTAAAATCTTTGGGCAGCCTGTTCTAAAGGAGTACAGTATAGTGGAAAGGGTCAAAGAGGAAAGATTGGAGTCCATGGTGGATCATCATCTGTGACTTGATGAGTGGTAACTTGTAATAAAACACACAATTATGTTATGTAAGTGTGGACTTGTGAGAGGAAGAGTGATAAGAAATGTAAGTGGTTTTAGAAAAGAGAGTAGCCACAAAATCTATGACCAAGGTAGTCAATCTGCCTACCCCTTGTTATCCTGATCATGTAATTGTTTTGTGTCTTCCAGGAGGGTCTGGGTATGCTTTTATACTTGTCCTCTCCTTTTTACTCAATATTAACACCCCCTCCCCAAGCATAGTACATGTACTTTCATTTTCTGTGGTAGGTATATCTAGAGCTCAGTGATTTTGTTTGTCCTTTCTACCTATGGTGATCTTTGACTATGTCAATTTTTAAGGTCTCTGACTACGTCAGTTTTAATTTTATTTAGCAGTAGATAGCTCTTTCTTTTTTTATGTTACCACAGCTAATATTAGAACCCAGTGCTAATTATGATAGACTTAACTACTTTACTTTCTGGTTATACTTTCCTGTTGGGTGTTTAAGACTAAATAGTTAATTAATGTTAATCTCTTTCTTTACTATTAAGGTCAGTTAAGTTTCCTCAAGGGTGTTTTGGAGAACTTTAAGAGAATCTTTTGGCTCTCTCAACTCTTTTCCTCAGTCTGTATGCTAGGATGGATCACAGTTGTGTTAATCATTTATCTTTCCTTGGAAGATCTGGGGACATTTTCTCTCCAATGACCTTTCCCTCTGTAGAATACATACTGTCTAGGCTTACCTGTGGTCTCTGAGGTCTACTTGGAAGGTTCAGGGATTCTCCTGACTTGGAAAGACCTTTCAGAGGGCTCCTTCTAACCTTGGAATTCATCGGGCAAAATATTAGCTATTCTCTGAGCCCTTTAATCTTCCTTAACCTTTGTGTCCAGGCCTCAGCTGTTAAATATCCAGAAATTCACTTACACAAATCTTGAAGTGGGAGCAGTTGGTCCCAACGTTAACTATAGTAATTTCTTCTGGGTACTGAGAGTCAGTGTAATATCCTGACTTTCAGAGGATGGTCAATCATCTTAAAATGCTTTTCAGGCTATTTTCCTGAAGTTATACTCCTGGAGAATGTTACCAGACAACCGAGTCTTGCAAAGGAAATACAAAAAACAAATTAATAGGAGCAAAATTCATGATATGTAGTTTTTCAGGAAGTTGTATGTAAGAATATTTGTTAGAGTTCTCTTAAGTAGAATGTATTTGCTTACAGATTTAGTGTTTAGGTAGCTGATTTAGGGAATGCATGGCGTTTAGCTAATTACTATAATATAGTTGGGAACTTATAAACCGAGGCCTGAGAAAGGTCTATCATTATAAATGATTTCATTTGAGGGGGCACCAGTGTGGCAAGGTGTTTTTCTTAAATTCTGTATTTTATAAGACTTATAGATCTAGGGAACATAAATATATTTAACATGAAAAGAAGTCAGACATAATTAACATTACAGCTATGTAGAAGTTCCTTATATATCAATTTAACTTTTAATTTTTAAGGCAAAAATTAGATTCTGTGGTTGAGTAGTATTACTAAAATCATGTGACTTTTGTATTTAATAGATTTACAGAGTTAAACGGTACTGACAAAAAAAAAAGTAACTTTAGATCCCATATAAGCTCAGGAAACAGTGTTAATGATGACAAATAGACTTACTACCTGATGTACAAGTATATTTCACTTATACAATAACAAAAATGCTTATTTAATTTAAGCCAATAGATTAGACTAGATTTTAAATGGCAAGATGGTACAAATGGCATGGTTGTTTCCAACATGAATGGTACTGAAAATAAATGGCAGAAGCACTAAAAGTTTTACTGACTACTTTGTATGTTTAAGGTCCAGATGCAATGCATATGTGGAAAAGAACACTTACTGGGTACTGTACATGTATCAAACTTATATATCTATAGTTTTATAAACTTTATGCATTTACACAGCGTATCTAATCTAGATGGATACATATCTTTAGTCCCAGTTATATACAGTGTCAATAAACTGTAATAACCAAAAATAATAGTTGTTTATTTAACCAGGGTTATACAAACTGATTATTTAAAAGACTTTACAACAAACCAATGCCTAAACAAATCCTGATTCCATTAAGGCCACGTGATTTGGTAATCAAAAACATAACAGAAAAAAGAAGATGGTTATCTTGTTGAAACATAAACCATTGTTTCTTAATCCAGTTGCTGTAAATTTTACTAAGAGCAGATTAATATTATAAGAAACCTTTATTCTTTTAAACATAAAATTTAGTTTCATATTAATGTTATAAAGTTTAATTTTTAGAAAATTTAAAAAATAATTTTTGAAATTATAACTAACTATCATACATATAAACCTTTTTCTGTTAAGCTTGATGTCTTACAAACTTTCTCCAACTTCTCTCAGACTTTTTGATTTTTATCCTCATCTTTCTTTTTCCACTGTAGCATGGCAAAATCTCATCACACAAAATCTCTCTCCTAACATATTTTTTTTTATTCTTATCAAAAAAACTCCATTCCTATAACTTTCTTTACATTTCCCTTTCTTCCTAGTTTTTTTTCCTGTCTTGTTTCTTTTTTTAAAACAAGTTTAGCTTTAAAATAATTTTTACAAAATTTTCGAATTTGGGCAAATTGCTCTTTTTACTTAAGGTAAAACATCACTTTTTCTTTGCACAAAGAATTGCACATCGTTTTTTTTTTTTTTGCAGCACCGGGGATCAAACTCACAACCTCACACCTGCCAGGGCAGGCGCTTAAGCCACTGAGCCAAACTCCCAGCACTAGTTTTTTGAGGCAGGGTCGCACTATGCAGCTCAGGCCGGCCTTGTGCTCGCTTTGTAGCCCAAGCCAGCCTCGAACTCACAAGGCTCCTCCTACCTCAGCCTCCCGAGTGCTGGGATTAAAGGCGTGCGCCACCACGCCCGGCTAAGAATTGCACATCTTAACTCTTAGTAGCCCCATAAGTACTTTGCCAGGCTCTTATTAGTCCTTAGACTTCCCAGATGAATTTGGAAGGGTCATAGCTAAAGAAGCGTAACTTAGATTGTCAGTTTGGTAGGTCAGGGGACAAGGGAATGTGGATTCCAAGTGGGGCTTGGATATGTCCTGGTCATCTTGCAGAGAGGAAGATGGGTTTCTGAAGGAGAGGAAATAGTGTTTACTGTTTCTTATAAGAAGTTCCTGAATAAGTATGCGAGGGTAAAAGAGCTTTAGGGTATAGAAGGAGAGTAGTGGAGGATTGATTTTCCAGTGAAAGGGAAGTTGGGGGCTGAGTCAAGTCTAAGAAAAGACAAAAGAAGGATAAGTAAAGACATCAGTTTCAGAATTAGGAGGTGAGGATTTAGAAAGGCACATGTAGCTACCCTCCTACAGTTGATGATCCTGTGACAAGACCATAAAATGTTGCAGTTCATGACCATGGTGCAGCACAAAGGATGAGTGATTACTCAGAGTCCATGTCCAATTTTACCTCCAAGATCTCAGAGTGCCTGCCTTTTGTCCATGGCCCCTCAGCATGACAGAGACTCAGGAAAAAACAGACCCAAACCAAAGCTTCTGTGACTTTTTATTGATAGAACTAGGAAGCAAGAATAAATAACAAAAGAAGGATGTCTGTGCAGGAATTCATGTAGAGGACAGGAGAAGGACGGGGTAAAGACAGGATGACTGCCACATGACCATCTAACTACATTCTACGTGACCATCTGCTACATGGGCCAATCTAAGTAGTAAATCAGAGTGTGGGAAGGACAAGGGCTAGAGGATATATTTCTTAAGGCAGTGTGTTTTGATCCTACATGGATTTGTGGCCCTATGGGCTTTTAATCTTTAACCATGCACTCTGATGGCCTAAAAACTTTCTTATCTCTGCATATCTATTTCATACATACCTCTGGCCAATACCCCCACAATAAAGGTCTGATGTAGGGACTTTAGGATTCTTTTCCAGATTTCATCAGAAAAGGCCCAATTGTAGGATGGTATTATACTT